>NDGM011206598.1:18176-34574 GCA_002564305.1 Octomys mimax | reverse complement strand
CCCCCAGCACCACATGCCAGCCAGCCCCGCCCCCTGGTGGGCTGAGCTGGCCCCCCCCCCCAACACACACACGCACGCACGCACGCACACACAGAGAGAGAAATAAATAAATAAAATTTAAAAAAAAATAAAATGCTGATTTGGTTTTCCAATTCCTTTTTCCCCTAACAACCTTTTCTAGTGTTCATTTCTTTATGATTAAAAATATATACTTATGTTTACACATGCACACAGTTTCATTTCCTATTACCTCAACACAAGGAGGAAAGAAAAAAAAAAAAACAGAATGCAACCAGCCTTGGTTTCCTAGTTCTTGGGCTATGATTCATATTACAAGGAAAGGAGTTTGTTGTTTTTTTAAATGCTAGGTTCATGCATAATAGGTGCTCTATAAGTGTCAGTAGAATTACAAACTAAGAATAAGAAAGATACAAATAGTACACAGGAACACAAGGGAAGAGAGGATGGAGAGATTTTTAAAAATTGTCTTCAAACACTTGAGTGGCCTTTGCATGGAAGCTCAATGGTTTTGCTGCACTCTGTCCAAAGGGAGGCCTCAGACAGAGACAAAGTTTCACGGAGGCAGGCTCAGTTCATCTTGAGAAAAAACAGCCTATATTGATGTATAGCTAACAGCTTTTTTTATTAAATAATATCTTGACATTAAGATAGAAAAATGTACTATTCTGTGATCTTTCTACCTGTTCTTAAAATTACTTAGCAAAATCCACATAAGAAGAGATAGCCCTGAAGCAGCCATGGTAGTGGCAGAACCACAAGCTAAAAGTTTAAAATTCAGTCTCTTATTAATCTGTAATCCTAAAACTATGACTTTCTCCCTTTTCAGAGATCTTCAAAATGAGCCCATGAACTTGCTTTCTTAAAAGTAAAACAGCAAATGAATACACTAAAATGTTCATTTCAGGATCTTCTAGCAGGTTCTATTTTAAATAACTAAATTTTTGATCCTTATTATACACTATCTGGAAAGAGCTTCTCTTTCTTTTATTAAACCACCGAGGACCACCCTCCCAGAAGTGTGTAGGCAAAGGCCAGATTTCCACATGGCATGACCTAACGGCAAGGCCTCGTCTTGCTGGGATGGAAGAACCATTCAGCCACTTCCAGGGCTTGTTGGCATTTCCAGGGACACCACTCTGTGGGATTTAAGTCCTGAGCAGATTAATGGGCTAAAAGCAGCAGCAGCACCTGCGAGAGTGTTGAGTCAGAAGATATCAAACTCCATCCCTTCATCGTCCAAAGTAGGCTTGCCAGTGTACAGCGCCACTTACCTTGCAGGGGGGTAAATTTAGAACATAACTGCAAAACATGAGGTAATTTTGAATTTCAATTTTTAATCCCTTAGAAAATGCAAATGAACACAACCTGGTTGTACTTTCTCTTAAACACTGTCTTCAATCCATGGATCCTGCATTTTGATCCTTTTGTTGACCACCCTTTCACTGCAGATTGGTGAGTTTATAACTGAAGAGGCCAGAAGGGGCCTGTCTACTTATACTAGAAGCCCAGAGAATGGCACACAGTGTGGCCCACTACTGACTTGCAAAGGAACCTTGCCACTGAGTCATAGTTTTACTTATCTCTTCCTGAGGTCCCCAGTCTCCCCAGTAGCTGTCTACCTCTGCAGTGTCCCCAGCAGCAGACTGTCTCATTAACTGCCTCAGTCCTCCCTAAGTGCAAACAAACAAAAAGCACAAACCCAGTTTGGCAAGGTTTTGTAGTCCTCCATCTCCCCTCCACCATCTCCTGCTGAATCATCCTTCCTCATTCATCAACAGAATAAAAAGGCATCAACCTGCTAGCCCAGCCCAGGAAGCAAATTATTTGATGTGGTTGTTAATTAGGAGTGTGAATGCCTATGTAACCTTTAGGGGGAGGATGAGTAGTGGGAGGAAAACCTACGCATGGTTTTTATATTTATTGGCAAGCCACTTCTCAGAGCATTGGTCTCAACACAAGAAGATACATGTAGAATTTGAATGTAGGTTTTCCCCATTCTGACTATGTAATGGCTGATTTCTTTGCAGTCTCAAATAACTCTAAACTAAAATAATATTAAAGCTTCTCCTCCTCCCACCTCTAGACAGTTTTCCCAGGAGCCAAGACCCTCTTAAAGGAAAAAGAAGTTATCCATAAAATTGCCCTGCAGACCCTGGACAGAGAAGGGCTTAGAGAACAGGGACCTTCAACTTTGATCTCCTTCACACTGGACTGGTAGTAGCAAACTTTCAGATAACAGTCTCTCAGGGAAAAGCATCTTCATTAATAAGGAATTTTTTGAGAGAGAGACAGACAGACAGACAGACAGACAGAGAGACAGAGACAGATTAGTGACTAGTTCCCAAGAATGTTCACTTGAGTTCATGTCCTCAACTACTAAGATGAGGAAGGCCAATGGTTTTGCTCATTAAAAGTGCCACATATGGAGGGCCATACCAAAAGACTATTTTTTCATTGCCAGATGAATTGTTTGGTAATATGAAAAGATCATAAAGTGCAGAGACATAGACCTGAGAAGGATTAAGCGTTTTATGGAGACTGTGAGGCCCAGAAGGCACTGTGTGGGCAGAACAAGGTCAATCCCTGCTGGTGTGAACAGAAAGTGTGCAGATCTTGGGGGATGAGTTCTCAGTGTGGCATTCACTTTTGCCTCAGTGGTTATACTATATGCTCCAAGAAAGCCTCCCCCTTAGTCTCCTCTAAAGAGACAAAGTTACATGTAGTAAATAATTTCCTTAGGTGACCACTTCTCATGACACCTGCTCTTTCAAGAACCCATCATAGTTCTCCTGGCCACCACACAAGTCCATCATCACCTGTGCAGGGGCTGGACATCATGTTGCCTGGACTTGGGAGGAGGTTGGCTTTGTGTACAGTGTCAGGTTCATTTTCTGTCAAATGGAGCCAATGCTGCTAAATGGAAAGGGGTTTTAAAAAATTAAATAACAAAGTGCCCACAAACCACTTGACTTCACAGTCTCTTTCTCCACTCTCCATAATTCAATCCTGCTTGTCCTGCCCTTTTCTGTCACTCTTCTAACCTAACCCTTGCACAACAGGGAGGCCTTCCTCCCCACCAGAACTCTCCTTCTTGGCAATGAGTTCCTGAATCCCATTTGGAGACAGTCTTTCCATATGGACCACGCTGGGCTCAGCCTTGTGATTTTCGCATCTTAGCCTCTGGAGCAGCTGGGATCGCAGGCATGTGCCAGCATACCTGACTACATTTGTGCTTTTTTGAGTGGTCTTTTGTTCTAATACCTCCCATGTTTTATTCCATGATTTCTACATATGCATCCCTGGCCCATTTCCTTACCCTACTCCCACCTCTTCTATCTATGAAGCCAACCCTAATTATTATGAATCTCAAACCCAGTTTTGCCTCTGAAATATCATCATATTGAAATCCATATCACTTAATCACCCACTTCTTTGAGTATTATCATTTGTGCTTATCTATTTTAGTCTTTTCTTAAAACACACTGGAAGCTTCACTATGGGAGAGGACTATTCTTCATGCTTCCCGGGAAGTCCTTCCAAATTGTAAACCTGCACATAAAGGCACTCTGTAGATAGCAGAGCAGTGTGTGTCAGAACCATGAGGACATGGTTTCAAGTCAGTTGGAGACCTTAGCATTACCTTTTAGGTGAGAAAGTAGTAGAGCCTCAGCCAAAAATCTTAACTAAGTGTCACAGTGGTCAGATGGGCTGGCCCCAATTTTCTTATGCAAAAATCAAAACAGTCAACTTTTATTTGCTTTTGTGAGAGAAGGCCATGTTGGATATCAGGTCTTCATAACAGCAGTTACAGGCCCTCAGCCCTGTGCTGAAGGGTCAAGGTTGATACTTTAGGAAAAGCAAAGAGAAAACCTCACAGTTGAAGAATAAACCAGGCTCAGCCCTTTGAAGAAAAAGTAAGAATGATGCTAACACATATTGGCCAGGACATTTAAGCAACCTCAATATGATTTAATGGCAAGCTGGGATTGCACAGGGGCGAGTGTCACACTCAGGCAACCCCACGGCCGTCTCCTTCCACATCCCAGTACAGTCCATGCCAAGATTTGGCATCTGAGATAAATTTAAAAAAAAAATCCTACCCTTAAACTCTACACCAAGGCCAGCTAGATTCCAGGGTTTGAGATTTGTGTCCTCCTATCTTTAGATACCACCTTGCTTCTGCCACATGGTCCAACTTTCAATTGCATACACACAATCCTGCCTCTTGCACTTGCCCTCTTGGCTAGATATTCTGGTGAACTTGGATTTAACTTTTCCTTCATGCCTTCATTGATTTTTACCTCCATTCCCTGTTGGTCTGGAGCAGACCAGCCTACTTCTACTACTGAAATCCAGTTTCCAAGGGTCTATCAGCTCAGGGAGGGAAGGATCTGAAGATAGAGAATGAAGTGAGAATAGAAGCCTGGATTGGACAGGGCAGGCATAGCATGAACAGAAAAAATATTCCATTGGCAATAAAGTTCCTGATTTAGCTCAAGCAATTCAAAGAATACAGAATGCCTCTTGTTCTTTTTTGACCCCTTTTGTGCAAGGAGCTAGTTTAACACAGCTTTATTAAGATGGGCCCAAGAAGTGGGCTGAAGAGACTATCAATGATAGACATTTGTGCCAAGAGTAAGCCACACAGCCCTACCAGAAGGCCTGGTGGGAGAGGTCCTCTGAAGAGAAGGGGTGAGAGGTCACCAAGCTCAAATCACAGGAGTAGATGGAGTCCTGGAACAGATAACAAAAGTACAAAGCCCAATCTGATGCAATTTGGAGACTGAGTTTTGTGTCCACCAGGTACTGCGCACAGGTTTTCATCCAAGGTGGTGTAGTGGGACATAATGTCAGAAAAAACACTAGTTAGTCCATGGTATCAGACTGGAAAGCTGGTAACAGTACTAGAGGTCACTTGTGGTGACTGCAGTAGGGCCCAGGGGAAAGAATTCATAGACAGAATGCGAAAGGAAGAGCCTGTAAAATCAGAGCTCCTCACAGTGGTGGGCAAGCAAAAATGGGGTGCGTCTGAGTAGCTCCTCAATCCTCCTTGCCCAGAAGCCCTCGCCTGCTCAGCCAGCTTGATCCTGGTGGGCTCACCTTGTTGATGCTAGAAAAGAAGTGATGGCTTGGAAAGTGGAGACTGCTGCCTCCGCCAGGGAGGAGCCAAAGACAGAAACTGATGAGGATCATTGTTAACACTCAAGCAAAAGGTAAAAGGAAGACATTCCATATTTTCTTCAGTACCTACGGTTGGATGTCCAAGGTACCACAGAGACGTAAAAAAGAATCATTATATCTATTCCACCTCCATGAATGAAATCTATTTTCACTTTTTTTCCCCAACAAAACTCTCAAGAAAGCGATCTGGTGGCATCATTTATCATGGCAGGACCAGGAACGAGAAGACTCAGATTATTGTATTGGCTTTGCCATCCACAAAAAGTGTGACAATAGACATTCAGACCTCTAAATTTCAGTTTCCTCACTTTAAAACAGGGCAAACTACATTTCCCTTTGTGAATCTGTGGGACTGCGTATAGGATATAGATATGAGAGCATGTGGCGAATTACGAAGCACAAAGGGGTGCTTCCAAGGGCCAGAGGGAAAGGTCATTGTTATGGACACAGTGAAAGCATTCCATCACCTGATCAAATTTAAAGGCCCTTTCAGGTGGGTGGATTTGCAATTTCTTCCTGATGAATCACTTAGAATCACAGTTTAGCCCCATTCATCTCAAACCAGCGGCCTTCAGGATCAACTGGATTCAGACTGCAATAGCTCTCCATTTTCTGCATCTCAGTGTGCTTTTGCTCCCCGGAAGGTATGCCACACTGGGTGGTCTCTACAACCTGGCAGGACCTGGGCCAATGTCTGCCTCTCAAGGTTTTAGGTGTATTTAGTGGTACAGAATTAATTGTTCTGTCGCAGAATTGTCCAGGACATTCCATGGCCACATATAGTTCCCTCTCGCCTCCTGTCCTTCATTGCAAGTCTCAGGACTGCCTCTTTCTTTGGAAAATGGGCTTTGGTGACAGTTACCAGAAAGCAGGCCTAGCATTCCAAATTAACAACCCAGTGGTAACCTTGAAGTAGAGAACAAAAGAAGAAAAGGAATCATATACACACCTAAGCAGAACATCGACTAGAGCAGCACTGACAGCACAGGGAGGATGCAGCACTCTGGTCTGCTTCAATCCTCTTTCTTCCTTATTCTTGTAAGTCCTGGCTCCATCGTTAACCAAACCCGAACCATGAAAGGAAATCCGCCTCTGAAAGTAGGTGTCTTGAGGAAAGCAAAATGCCAGTATCATCTCCTATAAGATCAGAAAGCCCAACCCTAATGAAGAAGCAGAGACAGCGGGCAAGACAGAGGCAGAGGAGTGAAAGGGAACAAGCCCTGCTCCACGATGAAAGGCCAGCTCAATGCGGAAACCTCTTCTCACCTGAACCTATGGACACCTCTGTCTTGTTTCTAGCTCAGACTCACTTTGTCTCTGTGCCCCAGTTTCCCACTCTGCAAAGCATCCATACTTATTCCCAGTACCCCTCCATGCTGGCTCCCCAACTGTGGAGTCAGTAATTTACCCTAGCAGGGTCCTTCAGGTCCCTCCGGTAACCACTGTAGGCCCCAGGCTGCTGCTCTGCTGCCCTGTGGCTGGTGGAGGCACACATGGAGCAACACGTGGGGAATCCCTGCTCCACGGTCTTCTAAAAGTTCTGCCCACTCAGGAAGTTAAAGGTGGGAGAAAAAGGCTTTCTTTACCAAATACACAGTGTCAACGTATAAGCAGATTCACAGGAGGTAAGTGTCTTAACACCAATTAAATACATCCTATCTTGGCAGGGGAAAAATAGAAATAAAACATGCCACAGAATTGGGATGACAAAAGCAGAAAAAAAAAAAATGTACCTGTAATCCCAGCACTTTGGGAGGCTAAGGCAGAAAATCCACAAGTTCAAGCCCGCCCTGGGACACTTAGTGACTTAGTGAGACTTTTTCTCAAAAAAATAAAAAAGAGCTGGAGCTGGGGATTTAGTTCAGTGTGCAGGTCTTAGGTTCAATCCCTAGTACCACAAGTGGGGGCAGAGCAAAGAGAAGTGCTGCCCCTAGAGGACAAGGTACCTCTTTGAAAGACATCAGGCTTCTTAATGCTTCTTCCATTGCTTACTCAAAACTGATTTCAGATCTACATCATTGTAGGTGACCAACACTCCAATGGTGAATGTTCTAAGAAAGTTAACTACGATAGGTTGCTTTCTTTCTTTCCAAGTATAACATACAATATGTCTCACACACACACACACACACACACAATGCTAATTTTCTCAGCATTTATTTGTTTGGGTACATGCTTTATGAAATTCCTGGGGCCCAAAGAGATCTACTGGAATTCCTCAAATAAGGATCCTATATAAACACAGAACGTTCTTGCATCAATACGCACAGCCACATCTGCATGAGTGCAATGCTTTGGAGTTGTACCTTCCAGGCAAGTACAGTTGTGGTGTTAAGACAGAAGGGGAATTAGAAGAGAAAAGAAAAAGGGAAGCAAAAAGAAAGGACAGGAAGAAAACGGTGACATTTTACCCTTGCCTTTGAAGTGGCTGTATATTTACCAAATGGATTTTAAAAAGACTAATTATTGGAAGTCCCAAAGCCAAAGACAGTGTGACTCTTAGGGTGCTTCTTACATAAGAACAAAAATAGAAACCCTTCTGTACCAATACGTGTGTGTATACGCATTGTGAATAATCAGACGTATACACAGGATGTCACGTCACAACTATAGGAGGAACAGAGATGTTCAAATGGGGAGGCAATTTTATATATATACAATTTAACATGTAAAAGCATGCCGGTGACCTGCAGCTGAAGAAGAAAGGGAAGAAAATCCTATAGAAATGATTAAGACTCCAAGAGCCTTTAAGGCCCCACCTGAATGTAGACACTTAAGCTCGCAGCTCTGCCATTAAAGCTGGGGTCTAAATTATTGATCTCTTGCCTTTATCAGCACCACAGTCACGTCCCAGTATTGAGATCTAAGTACACTGCAGTCCCTCTGCTGCAGCCACTGAAATAATTAGGAGAAATTCTCATTAAAGGAGAGTGAAAGGTTCAGAGAGAAGCAGAGCAAGGGGTGGGGGCGCGGGTGTTTAATGTCTTCCACAGGGTCAAGGGATGCCTGCGATCACGTCCCCGAGCAGTGCCCACCAGTGACAGCTTATGAAGGGAGAAAGCCCAAACAATACCCACACACACCCGGTGGCCCTCTCTGGTGTGTGTACACCCAAGCGCGTACACAGACACACACACACACACACACACACACATACACACACTGCAGAGAAACTGCTGTTGGGCAACAGGGCTGTATTCATGGAGTGAAGGGAGGAATAAGGTAGGGAGGGCAGGAAGGGAAGGAACACAACCAGACTAAAGGAAAGACTTGAAATATAAATAAAAATAAGCATAATTGGAAAGTTGTCTGCTGACTCTCTCCCATTTAATTTATTCATTGTTTGAAAGTACAAGGGCTCTGGGTCTGGGAAGAGAGGAAAGGTAGGACACACGGGTGGGCAAGCACTCTGCGATGCACCCTTACTAGGTTGGCAGCGGCCCCGGGACACCCGCGAGTCACCCCTGAGGCCCACACCACAGGCACACAGGACCCAGAAGCCAACGCTTCCTATCGATTCCACTGCAGACTTAGCTCCCTCCTCTGCCCCTCCCCCACCAATTACAAAACGGAAAAGAAAAAAAAAAAAAGAAAGAAAGAAACGAGCTTTTCACAGGTATTCCTAGAAATGGCTCAGTCTTCTGGGGAGAGCGCAAAGGACAGAGAATAGCCTTTCCAGAACCACACTGATGGAGGGAGAGGTCCGGACAAGGAGCGAAAGAGCATGCCAGGCGGGCGAGGGCCGGGCATGAACATCACTCGCGCTCCACTCCTGGACACAGCACCCGTGGTGCCCGCGGGCACTGACAAAGTTGAGCCTTATTTAATGCCAACATGCTGAGGTTCACAAGAAAAATTCCACCTCCGTGGCTAATCAGAATTATTAGAGAAACCATGACCACAAACACTGAGAACATCTGAAATGGATTTTTACTTCATTTCGTTAATGAAATCCTCCAGCAACCAGAAACTAGCCCTAGATGGAATTTCTACAGAATGAAAGGGGAAAAAATTAAAACGTACTAAGTAACTTGTCTAACTTTAAAAAGGAAAGAAAAACAAAAGAAAGACTACCTTTGTACTTGCAATCTAGACACACGTATCCCTGTTCATTTCGTGGCTTCCGTCAGAGCCGAGCAGTAAGCCAGGCTGAGATCTGCTCCCACCATTTTGTGTGCGCAGGGACATTAGCATGGACCTCACATCCCATAAAGAGCATCACATCATTAAATGTCTTGGACTGGTGCATAGGGAAGAGAAATGCGGGATGTCATCGGCTGATAGGGAAGAAGACTTGATGTTATTTATTAGGGAACACTTACCAGAAACTGCATTTTCTCCATTTGCATTAGATACGGCACCACCGCCTTTGCAGCATGCACACAGGCGCGGACACACACGGAACATGAACATTCCTGGTATCCTTCCCAACGCTTTGTTCACAGTCCCCTCGATCTGGGCTGTATCCAGGCCTCGGTTTACATGAAGCCTTGCCTTACTGCTTTCCTTTCCCTCAGCTAGCCTCACTGCCCCCAGAATTCTTCGTGTTCCTACAAGCTCCTTTCGGTACTGCTGTCCCAAGACTCAGAATGCCCAGCTTTCAAGCCTGACCCCAGAGGCCTGCGGCCTACTGGATATGGACACATCAGATCACCTGCATGGAAAGGCCAGCACAGCTGTGCCCCGAGGTGGATGGCCCCTGGCTCTGGGATTGCAGCAGTCGCACATGGTGGAGGGGACACATATACTTCTTAATAAGAGTAAAGGTACAGCAAACTGACTTAAGACCTCCAGGGAAATCTGAAATTTCACACCAAGACATGCTCCAGGAAAGGAGTTGTATGTGGAGGAAGTGTATTGCTCACCCCATAGCCCTTAGCCTCCCCCTCAACACTGCTTCATTATAGCAGTCACCAAACAACCCAGACATTTGCTTCAAAGATGCACGCCTCTGCCATCACCTCTAGAAGAGTCCTAAGCTCTGTCTTCTGGATTCCCCTGAAGACATGCAGTCAGAAGGGAAGAAAACCAAGTGCATTACTTGTGTGGTGGACCTCTCAATAGTTGGCCTCCTATGCCTGGGCATATGAGGGGACACAGTCTCACTCCTTGTACACTCTGTCAACTGCTACGTGTTCCTCATCAGCTGTGCAGGGGCATATACTGTGGTCATCATTTCTCCACACTGCTAGGTCCTTTAGAATTGGGATGAGGTAGGGACTTGTCATGCCTGGTCCATAAGGGACCAGAGCAATTTATCTCAAAGTTGTTATTAAAAACATATACACATCTAGTGTTGACACCCATAAATGTACAAAGCAAATATTAGTAAAACTGAATGGAGAAATAGAAAGCAATATAATAATGGTAGAAGACTGCATAGATACCCATGAAAGGTCCCCAAATCATATGTACATAATAAAAGCTGTTAGGGTGGCAGAAGGTTCTGGAAGCTTGAAAACATGTGTTCAGGGTGAATTCCCTAGTAGTATGAGGGTTTGATACATGAAATCAAGAAAACAAAATACAGCAACATAGAGACAGAGAGACAGTGCACGTAGGTGTTCCAGAAAATTCAATTTCTGGAAACATTTATTGGAGCTAGAACACAGCTCAGGCCTGAGCCTAGCTCCAGAAACTATAAGGAAGAGGAAGAGACTAAAATTTCTGTGAAACAAGTTCCACCCACCTGCAATACCTAGGCCTGCTGGATGAGCCTGCCCACTGTGTCCTCCGTGCCTATGTTGGGGGGAATCCCTTACCCTGATGTCTCGTTCCTAACACCCTAATGTAGCAGCCTCTCCCCCACCTAAAGAAAGTGGCCGAGTGTAATTATGCAGAAAGCACCACTGGAGCTATATCAATAAGACAGACGTCTGTTGTATCATTCTCTCTCAGTAAGGCATTTCTTCTCCCCAATTGCTCATATAGAATCATAGCCTAATAGCATCCCATTAACATAATTGCCAACACAACTAGTGTTCCGTGTCTCAGAGCCATTTACTTACTTTACCATAAAGAATACCAAAACAGCCCTAAAATCACAAAGAGGAAGAGAGAAAAGGGGTGGGTGATGGGAGAAGCGAGAGAAAAATTTTACCCCTTTATATTCCTTTTGCTCCCCTGAGTTGGGCTCTAAGATGATAAACACAGGAGTGCCTCTCTCATCTGCGGGAATCGTAACACAGAGCCTTCCTACCAGACTCCCAAGCAGACGTGTGCTAAAATCTAAACGGATTCTGCCAGGCGAAATGAAATTCCCATTATTTTTAATTAATCCTTAATTAAAATATATTACTCCGCAGATTCCGCAAATCTCTCTTAATATGCAAATGCGGCCCATTCAAGGATATTTACATATCATTAATTAAAACGGCACATTCTTTCAGTCTAACAAGCTGAGGGGCTGTGGCTGCTGCCACATTGGCGCGAGGAGCCCGTCCTGGCAGTGCCAAGCTCATCTGATAAAAAGATGTCAAGTGTTGGCTGCGCCTGGGGAAGGTAAGGCGGACCGGGAAGAGTGCGTGAGAGTCTGACACTCTGTGGAGCAAAAGGGCTTGACATATTAGCTTGGGGCTGCAGCCAAGTGATTTTCACAGAGCTGGGGGCTCCCTGCTATCTACACCTATCAGCAGATCACCTCAGGCCCCACCCTACTTGGTTCTTGGCTGGGAGACTAGGGCTTCGGGTAAGTATGAGTCATGGTGGACGTGCACTGGGTGGAGGAAGACCCTACCTGAGGGAAGAAAGAGGATTTGTACACACTTGTCTGAATTTTGCTACAGGAAGTGAGGCCTTTTTGAGCCAGGGACAGGCCATCCCCCAAATCAAGTCAGTCAGGCTGGAAGGGAGAAGGTGGGCTAAGCTCACCAATCTCTCTACTAATTGCTTAGTGCAAAACAAGACTTCCCAGGAAAAGATGGGTCCCCTGGGTGGAGATTTTGTTTTTACCTAGTCTTGGGGAGACAAGCTCAGGACCACAAGCAAAATACGTGCTGTTGGAACAGATGACGGCAGGATGGTAATGATGACATAGTTCCTGACCAAAACGTAAAGGAGGAGCTCACCTAGGGAAAGCCTGGAGAATGGACATCAATCACCCTATTTCCTTAGACAAGCCCTATCAATCAAGGAGAGGTTTGCAAACTGCACTCCACCCACTGCAGGGCTGAGGGGAGGGGCAGGCATTTGTGCACAGCCCAGGGAGCCTGCTGGCCTCATGAACTTCACTGTCTGGACCACCTGCCATGAAAGCATGCTGGGAAACAAAATCCTGGGGAATGTGTACAGCGTGGACAGGGACCCTTGTTGTCCGGAGTCCTCAGAGAATTCCTACATGGGAGAATCTCACTCAGGGCTGCTGGCTAGGCTCTCTCCCTAGCAAAATGACCTACTCTCCTACAGGGATTCTGAATCTTTGCCTTAGCAGAACTTCAGGTGAATACTTACTACAGACTTTTGTGCCCATTTTTTAATTCTTGAAACCAAGGGCTTTATATTCTTATAGACCCATGGCCTACTGTTCTTATCTGTGAAACCACTTATCAAAAATTATTATGGGGGCCATCCCTTGAGGCTGAAGTCACTACCAAACGACCATAACATAACTTAAGTCTTGCCCTAAATGTCTTCTGTTTCTGTGTACATTGTAGTTCTGCCAGGGTCAGAGTTATTGCTCTACCAATTTTTATTTCTTCAGGC
Organism: Octomys mimax; assembly: GCA_002564305.1. Taxonomy (NCBI): domain Eukaryota; kingdom Metazoa; phylum Chordata; class Mammalia; order Rodentia; family Octodontidae; genus Octomys; species Octomys mimax. The sequence continues at coordinate 21,671 of NDGM011206598.1, read as the reverse complement.
AAGGACCTCAGCTCTAAAAAATATGGCATTCCCATGCAAAGACATGAACTAAATACACAGAGAGTAATATCAAAGTGAAATCGGTAAGAAAAAGGGAAGTGCACAAGGCCAAGAGTCCATGAAGATAGAGTAGCTGGCCTAGAAAAACCCTCAGAAGCAGTGTCAGTGTAGGTAGAGAAAACAAGAAAACTTTCAAAATAATCACATTAGCTAGTGTCACAGAACTATCCCAAGACATAAGTTAGACTTTATTCTTAAAGTGTAGTTTAGCGCTCAAAATCAAATCCATAAAGGAATCTCAGCTTTCCCTAGGAGAAACCATGTGACAAAGACCAGTTCTATAAAACCTCTAAGCCTCAGTCCATCCATCTGAGAAAAAGGGAGTCAATCCTTTATTTTTGTTAACAGAGCTCAGTGAAGACTAAGAGAAAGAAACCACTGCACATAATCAAGACTCGATAGAAGGCAGCAATTACGAAGCCACTGCTACTGTGAACACCAGGCCTTTAGTCTCTGCAGTTCCTCCTATCTTAAGACTCAGTGACTGTCAGGGATCCTCTTAGCCCCGTCTCTCAGCCTCTGCACTTATTGCAGCTCCTCTCCTAGGCTCATATGCATTATTTACTGCTATTCTTTTGAAACTGGTCTAGGGACATTTCCATTACTAGAAGAGCAATAACAAAAGCCCCAGCACCCTGTGAGCTTATCAAGCTGCAGAATATCGGCTCCATCAGCCAGAATCTGTCATCAGGCTTCTCGGAGCAGCTATCATTATTTCATTTTTCTTTCTCAGACTAATCTGAGAAACGAACACACTAGTATATTATAACAACATAAGCATTAGCTAAATACATCATTGAAATCTTTGAAACCTTGGGCATATTTATATATAAAAGCATCAAATAAGAATAATGATAATGATGGCCATAAGCCTCTTGTTAGCATTCATAATGTGTCCACTGCTTGTGGAAATGATTTGAGCCTCTTTTCTTTCTATCCATTCGGCTTTTAAGGCTTTGAGGGAGGAGAGCTGAGATGCCTGCCACATGGCAACAGATAAAACCCCAGGAGAGACCACTAACTTAGACACACGCTCAGGACTGTAAAGCGAACATCCTCTTCCAAAAGCAAACAGCAACGTAGCATGACATTCCTCATCTCAACTCCATCTGTGATCGCTCACCACTCCTTCAGAACTTGCTCCAAAGTGAGAATTCCACACTGGACCTACAATTGTGTGGCGGCTTCATATCTTCAAGACATCGCAACTTTGGTAACTTTCTACAATCTGAACCTCAATGTCCAAAGCTAAGCCAGAAAACATAAAGGCTCAGACTCTCTTCCACTTGGCATAGTGAGATAAAATGTGTTCTATCAATCGGATGAAACATCACAAGACTTGGATTCTATACAGCGTAGTCAAATATATGGAACTCAATCCTATGACAACTTGGATGACCAGGCACATGGCTTTTTCAGGCAGAAGTGGCCCAGCTGTTGGCCCAAGGTTCTGAGCATCCTAGCCACCAGGAACTGATGTACAGGCTTTTTCAGTAGAGTAAATGCCACAAGTGCAGCTGGATCCTACAGAATATACTGTCAGGGCCTGCTGTCAATGAGCTAACCAGTGTCCCATGCAGTTCATCATTTTAAAAAAACACAAGGTCTTTAATCAGTTTTTTTTAATTCTGCTTATAGTAACCAGAGTAGGTTCTTTTTAGTGCAGCTAAAATTTCCAACCAACAGAGCTACCTGCCAATGTGCAATGTATAAGAGTTTAATTCATTTTGCTTAGAGAAGAATCTTACAACTAAATTCTTCGCAGAATTCAATACTAGGGTTTAAAGTTCATTGAAGAAGGCTCACAGTCTTCTCTTTCCACACTGTAGAAGATTTCTTTCCTAAGATCCTTCAACACACATTCCAAGGCCATGGCATCAGAAAGCTTTGATGATACCAGGACCTTCTTCATATGTTAGTGTTCAACTGGAGCCAGAACCCTAACGCACTGGCTAACTGATAACGTGATCTGTGTGACACAGCCACAAACTCTTGTCAAAAGCAGTGTGGACATCTGACAGTTACCAGCTCAAAACCTCTCTCATCTTACAAGGTAGACAAACCTCAAAAGTTCCAGATACCTCTGGTTAATATTAGGTCATAATGAGAAGGACTTGAGTACCTGAAGATGATAGAAAACTGGTTTTGTTGAAAGCCATGACCTGCATCAATCTATTTCAGATGCCACATCTGTATGTCCTTTGATGGAGCCATCATCCTTGGCTAAGTAGGTTATGATTAGGTGATTCACCACTTACCACATGCAAAGGGGCTGCTGAGACTCCAACTGACAATGCAGATGTGGTGCATCTGTTACACAGTGGGAGTCTGTTGGAAATTCCTTGGCAAAATGTACAGGTAGCACTCAGCAGGCTCTTGTGAGCCCACAAGGAGGACCCCGCCCTTTAACTGTCGCCAGTACTCAACTTCTGTGGAAAATAATTAGCTAAACATTCGCTGATTAGTCATACCTACATGAAAGAAGGTGGCCTAGGGTTCACCCTAAATTTATCTGGCAATTGATATTTTACTTACTGCACCAACAAATTTCACCATGGTAATATAATTATTTGCATAGCAGTATGATGGATAGGATATCATACCAAGAGAAATACATTGAGGAGCACTCAAAAGGGTGTTTGATGATCTCATAAATGTTTTAATTGCGATGACAGACAGGTGCAATCATCTCATGAAATGTAAGTATCTTTGATATAGCTTTACTTTGAAAGAACACAGAGTATGTTGATAAGTATCTTTGCATTCAGAACCTAGATCGGGCAAGTTACAGGCCAGAATCCCAAGCGCAACGTTGAATAGGATCCACATTTAATGAAGGCTAATAAATTATTACACTAGATCATGTATCTATAGGGAGAGGTGTCCCATTGAAATGCCTTCTAGTCTGTCTGAATCACAAGATAAAAGAGGAAAGAAGAGAAGGAGGGAGAGAGCTAGAGAAGAAGGGAGGGAGTGGGCGAGGGAGGAAAGATATATTACGTTTTGACTAAATTATTGCTTTGACTTGATGAGAGGTTGAGGCCAGAGCTTCTGGGAAGCCATCTGAAAGCTACGTAGGTGGGTAGGACATAGAGTCAGGAGTTGTGCCTGCGCCCACACCAAGGAATTCCTATGACATCATAGTGGTGTTTGAGACATGCAGTTCTTTGTAGTAGCATTGACAATATTAAAAAGATAGAGCAGGGAGATATTTCTAGGTCAAGGAAAAGTATTTCTGATCAGATTTCTGCACATGAATCACCGTGATCCAATAATAAACACATGTGTGACTTCATGCATGCTATGTCATATAGAATGAAACACTCTCCAAAGCTACAGCATCAGAGGAGAAAGAAAGATCATAATAAATGAGTAGCCAGGGGCTGGCGAGATGGCTCAGTGGTCTAAAGCACCTACTTGGAACAAGCTGAACTA
>NDGM011206598.1:0-18126 GCA_002564305.1 Octomys mimax | reverse complement strand
TCTCTCTCTCTCTCTCTCTCTCTCTCTCTCTCTCTCTCTCTCTGAATAAATAAATAAATAAATGTTTAAAAAAAAATAAATAAATAAATGAGTAGCCAGACTCTAGGAAGGGTGAGTATAGCTCAGGTGTGGAATGAAGACACTTCCTGCTGCCAGGCTACCACATGTACCAAGGTGTGGAATTCACAAGGCATCTCACGAGCCTGGCAGGGAAAGAGCTCAAGATGACCCCTCCGGTTCTGACCCACCAATTTGTCACAAGCGACAGCAGGAACTCAGAGCTCATTTTGTACCTGCAACAGTGAAAAGGATGCACCTGGGACTTTCCAAGCATTAAGGTATCTGTGTAAGTCATACAAACTCTGCCTAGACCCTGTATCCTAGAAGTTATGAAGTCTGGTCAGATTGAAACCTCCCAAAACAGCCTAAAAGCTCTTTCTCTAAATCTTGGAGGAGATTGATAGCGTTGAGAGAATATTCAAGGAGGAAGAATTCAGACAAGCTGCGCTTCCCATGAGAGTCTAGGTTTAGGTCTTCAGGCCTTCCTTTCTACCTTCCTTCCTTCCTTCTTTTCTTCCTTATTTTCCTTTTCTACTATGTAGCAACCTATCCATCCCTCCTTAGCAATATAAAATAACAAAAACAGCCATCACTACTTCTTCTGAACTTGCAATGAAGTGATGATGTGTGTGTACACGTTAACCAGTACCAAAAATAAAATGACAAATATCAATATGAGAATTTGGCATACAACGAAACTACTAGTAACCCCTGAGGCACACTGAAGACACAGTGTCCAGACCCTCTCCCTAAGGAGAGATCTCTTGATGTCCTTTAGACCCCTGGGAGAGAGGGCTCTGCCAAGTTCATTCCCAGGTGCTTTACTCACTGGCTTCCCTTTGCTTTCTGGTCATTATGGATGGTAAATAAGCAAAGGATACTAAGTAGCAACAGGTGACCAAATTCCAAAATATTGCAGTGCAGTGACATAGAGTTCCAGTATAGAAAGAGAAACAGGAAAAAAGATTTTTCTCCTGAAGAATTTCAGCCAGTGTTCACTTAAATAAGGCCCACAGCACACCCACTAGCAGAGTATCTGCCTCCAGATGTCATTGGCCATTTTCATGTGCAATTTATTCGGTTGCCTCTCCTACAGGTAAGCTAGGTAACCTAGTGCTGAGAAGAATTTGTGGGGAGGAGTATATAAATCCTAGAAAGAGAATTGGCCATAGCAACAGTTGTGTTATTTGTAGACACAGACCACAACCTGTATTATTGTCAGAACTGAGATGAAACAGTATTCTAAGAATAGTCATCCTATATTTGGCTTTCTACCAATGCCCTGAAGAATTGTAGCCGATAAAGTACATAAATGCAGCACTACTTTGTTAACCAAGGTGTGTGTCATGGAAGAGCAGAAGAGGTCAACATATCCCCTAAGTGTGACCTCTAGACGACCTAAGTATGACCTTTAGACAAAACCACTTCCTTTTTCTGTTGACATTGCTCCAACCGACTTTGGTTTTATCTAACAAGTAGGGTGATAAGGAGCAGCAAGTTCATGCGAAAGAAGACTATGTAACTGCAGAGCTCCTGCCCATGCTCCCAAGAGGAGATGCGGAAGGTGTCCTTGGACTTTCGCTGGTCTTACCAACTAGGTGTTTGGACTCTTAGCCTTGCCATGCCTGCTGCGACTGGAGACTCCTCCACTTCCCAGCAGCCACTTTTCAAACCCAGGGAGGGTTCCCAAAGCTCCAGGCTCCAGCAAGTACCAGGAAGGCCAAGTCCCCAAAGCACTTCATTGAAACCCCAAACCTGTATTTCAGGTTTAGACAACATTCTCTTATATGTCAAAGCCAGGTGTAATCCTTCTGCAGTTTGCTTAAACATTATTTTCTAAAAGAAATATTTAGTTTGCTCCAAATGCCTGTGCCCTCCCCAGTTTCCTTTGGGAAGGGGCTTCTGGAGCAGCACTTCTCATCCTCCTATCTCTTCTATGGGTGAGGGTTTTGACTGCAAATAACAGACATGGACTCTGGCTCCTCTACCAGGGGCAAGAATTTCTTGGACAGATAGGCAGTGCCTCAGAGTCAGCAGGAAGCCTTAGGGATCCCATGCTGCCCCAGGACTGACAGACACTGACACTGCTCACCTTGGCTGACTCCATCAGCCAAGCACTAAGCGCTTAGTATGGGCAAGGTGACAAGGAGGGTGGGATGGGGAGCAGGCAGTGTCAGGTAGGTCATGCTCTTCCCAATGAGAGAAGTCCCCCAGGAGCGAGAGAATGCGCTTCCTAGATACCAATCCTGCTTCCTTGAGACAACTCAACTTCTCTTTCCTCACCAATGCTTCCCACTTGGTTCACTGAATATCTTCAGAATCAACAGCACATGCTTCATGCTTTACAAGGTGCTTTGAGGATGCAAGGAAAATATGCCCACTATTCTTGTTTTGAGATAGCCTGGGCATTAAACATAAAACAAGAGTAGTTTCATTCTCAAGGAAGAGGTGAGACAGAAGTGCACACACAGGGTTCTGTTGGTACCCTCAAGGCTGCTCCCTCCTGGGGGATGGGATGCAGAGGCAGATTTCTGAGTGACATTTTATACCCCCCAACTGTGATGGTATAAATCAATGCCTCTCTTCCAATATGCGCATATTCCTAATATTGTGACTTCTGAATTTTGAAATAACAAACTTATTAAGTAGGGGAGAAGGCATTATTCCATGTCACACTGTTCACTGTAGGGAAAAGGAATTGGGTTGGGAAAACCAACCCAATTGTAAATGTCTCCTATCCACCCACTAGGCACTGTGTCACATGACTGAGGTGCACAACTGTCCTCGATCCTCTTAATTATCTTGATGCAGCAAGGAAAGCAGGGGAGAGATCCAGAAATCATGGACTGTGAGAACAAATCTCGGTTCTGCCACTTACTGTGTGCCCTCGGGCAAGTTGTTCAACCTCTCTGTCTTTTTTGTCCTCAGCCCTAAAATGGGGATAATAAAAGCCGCTATCCCAGAGGACTACAGTAGTAACAAAATGGATAGAATGTGTAAATTGACATTCACAAGCAAATTGACTTGAATCCTTCCATTTTACAGATTAAATGTGTAAAGTTTGCATAAGGCAAAATAACCTGTCCAAGGCCATAAAGCTTGAACTGCCATGTAGGAATCTAGGAGAACTAGAATCCCATCCTCGGGTTTGAGTCTGAAATCTAAAGTCATTGCCATGGCACCATGATGTGACACTGTCCAACACATCAAGGAACATCAAACTGCCATCCAGAGAAAAAGCTGAAAGTAAGTGTAAAACTTTGGAAGTTATTAGAGATCTATTATTTTGCCTCTAGTAATTATCTGTATTTATTTTGTACATTCTTGAGGAAGAAATGAAATTACCAGAAATCTCTATGATCACAGCAGATGCAAAGGAGTTTTCAACTGATCAATCTGCAGACCAAGCTGATGAGCACCTTGGAAATGATGGCATTTGTTTTATCGAGGCTTCAATACAGAGTCACTCTTACAAGTGAGATAAATCATAGCTGTAGAATTAGAACTGGTCATAAGGTTGATTTGAGCATGTTTCAGTTTCTTTCCTCCTCTTCTTCCTCTTCCTCTTAATCCTCCATCTCCTCCTCCTCTTCTTACCTCTTATTTCCTCCTCCTTCTCCCTTCTCTTCTTCTGCACCCCTTGTTTGGTATTAGTGACATAAGTATAACCACAACTTCTAAGGGCTATCAAGAGCTAAGAAATAAAGGATCGAAGCTTTGACCTGTAGCTCTTCCTAACTACCACCCACCGGTGACTCCTGCTCCACATCTTCCTTAGAATCTATCTGACAAAGGGACACAAATCCCAGCATCCAGGACACCAGAGACACTACACTGGAAGGCACTAGAGCAGGAGGCCAACCCAAAGCCACTAAATGGTGGGACAGCACGTTACACAGTGGCACTCAGATTTGATTAAGGCCAGGCCTATGTGTCTAGCACTTTTCTTCCCCATACAGCCACCAGGGAGAAGGGCTCACACCACAGTGCTGGACAAAGTCACAGCTGAGGTGAGTAGAGGAAGGACAATAAACCAGCAAATCACACTCAGGCAGGCAATTGAGCGTTTCTCTCCTCCATCACCCTATGAAAGTAAAACTCCTGGGGTGGAAGTGCCCTTCTACCGTAGCGGGTCCCAAACCCCAAAAGAAAAAGGATCAACAGGTCCACTTACACCAAATAATGCTGAACTAGAAAGCACAATGCAAAGCATACTCCACACTCTGTGCTTCAGCACCAACTGGGTTGCTATTAGCATCTTGTAAGAATTCTGAGACTTGTTTCTGCCCTTTCAGAGCAGGTATCATGAAACATGCTATAATTGTGAAATGATTGCTTCATTCTAATATTGAAGCAAATATTACTTAACACATTGCAAAAGCATTTACTGTTCCTTCGATTTTATTGCTTCGATTAATCCAGTTTTAATGCATCATGATAATATGAGGTTTGGTTTACCATATTATTATTGCCTACTGTCGAGCTAAACATCTCCCAATTACATGACAGACAGCAGATGTCCCCACCTTCCGAGCAGATACCAATGCATGATGCATCTCCTAAGCCCTCAAAATGTTTCCCTAGAGCAGCTGGAACTACCCAAGTCACAGCAGTGACAGCTCCACTCCGATGTCCCTCAGAAGCTGCAAATTTCAGAAGCTTGTGTCTTGGGGACAACTCTACATATGCTCCTGTTATTTTTCCACTCGGTGGAAAGCAGTGTAAGTACATTCCAGTGTTATGCTGTATTTTGCTGGAAAGCAAACTCTGCCCTCATTTGGACTGGAATATGTCACTTTAACAGTTTTGTTTTCCTCAAATACTCCACATAAGAGTTTCATTTTAACACAAGCTTGCAATTGTACATATAATCTTGTCGACACATTGATAAACTCATAATTTTTTTAGTACTGGGTACTAAACCCAGAGCCTTCAACTAGCTACATTCCTAGGTGTTTTTAATGTTTTATGTTAACATGTAACCTTACTAAGTCACTCAGTTGCCTGGACTGGACTCATACATGTGATTCTCCTGCCTCAGCCTCCCAAAGTGCTGTGATCAAATTACATACAATAATACACCTCTTATATAGCACTAGGATACCAGCAGCAAAGCTGACCTGTATAAACTTTACCCACAATTAATCAGAAGAATGTTTTGTGTTATTATCCATTTCTTGTTTGGAAGACTAATTTTGCTTTGTGTCTTGCACTCTGAGTAACTAGCTTGAGGATAATGATACACAGTGTAGCAACTATTGTTGCCCTTTTATTGGCTTATGACATTTTTATTGTTTTATAAACAATAAGAGTGTCTATTGTCCTTTATATTTTCTATTTCACATTAAGATTTTTTCCTTCATTTCTTCTGTGGCTATCAATCAATCTTAAATTGACAGCAAACCCTCCAGTGACATCAAATGGTATGCCATGTTTCAGTCAAATTCCAGACTGCTTTCTCCTCTTAATTAGTCTAAGACAAAGGAAATAAATGTTCTATACTGTGGTTCTATACACAGTGGTCCTGAACCTTTTCATCAGCAAGGACTCATCTTATGGAAGACAATTTGTTGGAGGGATGCATGTTCAGCCCAATTTCAGCACATCACATTAACTGTGCACTGCATTTATAGTATTATTCCTTTAGAGTCTCACAGGGAGCACCCAACCTAGGCTCCTCACATGCCCAGCTCAGAGAAGGGTTCGCTTTCCTATGAGAACCTACTGCTGCTGATGACCTGACAGATGCTGCCGCATCTATATAATGCAATGAACAGGCAGGGCTCTGGTAGTGATGCTGGAGAAGAGAAATAGCTCTGATAAGGATGATACTTGCCTTGTTCAACTCCTGCCAAGACCGGGGGATCTCCTGGTACATGCATTTGAGAGCCTGCTTAGTTTTGAAATGCTTGAAGAACTTATTTTTTATGATGTAGTTTCAAAGAAGAGAAGATGTTCATCATTTCCAGTATGTTGATTGAAACTAATTCATGTGAGATAAATTCTATTATTATTTTAATTTAATTATTTTAATTTTCTGACTCTGCAAAATACAAATTAAATTCATTAGATGAATGGTAGTTTTAATAAGCATATACAGCTGGAACAAAAACTTCTAAGAAATGTACTGAGCTTTTTCTTGCAGATTACTGTTTATCTGGACAAGAACCCTGATCCTAGCAACTACTACTCATGTATAAGTAGATTGCATCAGAACACAGCTTCTGCTGTTACATCCCTCAGTTTTTATATTAGATTCAGCTTTTTCATCAGTTCCATAATTTCATACAGACTAGATGAATATTTACTTGGCATACCCTATCATCAAGTAGCTAGCTAGAGCAATAGATTCTAAGAGTTACCCATTATATTAAGCAACCCAATTTCTGGCCAATTAAAAGACAAAGAAAGTGACTCAGTTTGACATTCTTAAAATTTTTCATTTCTAAAATATTAAGAATATACTGTGCTAATTTCACTCCTCAATTGCAGTTGATGGCTAGTTCTCTATATATCATCCTTAACAGTTAAAAAAACCATACCACTAGTAGATGGTTGCATCCTTCTTCCATCTATCAGTGGACTCTCAGGAGAAGCAGGGCCTCTTTTGTCATATAATTCTTTATCAAGTCTTTTTAACCTTTTACACTCTAGCAATTATAAAGCCTACATATTGATACTCTGTACAATGCTCTACACCAAGACTTAGAGCATATACACAGCGCCATCATGTACAGTGCAATGGAGACGACAAACAAACACACATGACCACAGTCAATGTCAAGGGGGACCCAAGACAGCAAACACAAACACCATAACAGTCCCAAGAAGAAGAGTAATCTCTATCACAAATACTCCAATTGCTTTTTTTCAATTATCTTGATAGACAGCATCAGAAGTAATTCATCACTGGGAGGGTGATAGTGCCCCCAACAGCCATGTACCTCGCAATCTAGTCACTCCACACTGGACTCTTTTCCTCCCAAGACCAGCTCACACTTCTACAGTGTGACGCCATGTGGAAGACAAGTGTCCAAAAAGATATCACAGACTGGCAGAGGAGATATATTGAATTAACAAATGACTCCCTTGGCTAATTTCCATAAAATCAGTTCCCTCCACAAGAGATTTGCCCACCTCTGACATACGTAGGCCATGCTGGACCATTTCCCAGCCCTCCGTAATCTTCTCCGTGATAACACATATCACACACCATTTTCCAAATACTTTTTATACTCTACTCAATGATGTTGCCAAGTGGATAAAAAAATGCCTAAGATTTAGCTAACTGCAGCACTGCTCACAATAGCTAAATCACGGATGCGGCCTCTAGGCCCAGAGGTAGATGAATGCCTAAAGAACACATGACATGACAGAGTACCAGCCAGCCAGAATGGTAAACTAGAATCATTTGTTGGAACATGGAATGAGCTCGAGACCATAATACTAAGCAAAATAGGTCAGTCACAAAAGGTTAAATATCACATGCTTTCTCTAATATGAGGGAGTCAAAGGATACATAATTTAAAGAGCAAAATAAAAGACCCACGTTAAGAAACAGTACCACAGAGTCTACAGAGATAGGAAGGAGACCTAAAGAAGGAGGTGAGGTGGGGGCCTGGGTGGCACTGGGGGGGAGTGAAAGGATCCAAGTGTAATATGTGCATGTATCAAACCTCTGAGTGTACGCAGTCACGACGTACTGTACACACATACTAGTAAAAATATTTAAGAAACTACAATAAAGTAGAAAAATGACTTGCCACACTACCTGTGTTCTTCCTTTGAAAGCCTACAATGTAAGTATCCTTCATGAATTGCCCTCAAATGTGCTATCACTGAGTACCTTCTAGTGAATTTTATGTGGCTGAGATGGAGAAGAAAGTAGGACTTTTGATGTGCTGCCTCCAGATCTCCACTCTCAGACCATTCTCACCCCATCCTGACTCCAAAAATCACCAAAAGATTAGAGAGAACTGAAAAATAAGCATGAAAGTTGAGAAATGTAACTGCTTCATTTACCTCCCTCTTTCCAAACCCTTCTGGATGCTTCCTACTCTGATGTGACCAGCAGTGAATTAGATGAGAAAAGCCACCAATGAGGAATACTCACAGGACCCAGTAAGTTTAGAGTCAATGAAGTCCTGTGACTGAGGTCCCATCATGATATGAACTCCAAGCAGAGGACCAAAGACTGGATCCCTTTCTCTCCTAAGGGTGGCAACTTTGAGATCCTAGAAACACATCCAGGTATCCAAGGGTACCTCAAATCCTGTTATGGTTTGTGTCCAGATGTTCCCTCAAAGCCTCATACAATCACTGGGGGGCTTCTAGAGTGTATGACTAATTCATGATCCAATGCAAGGATCATGGGTGTGAGTGCTACACCTGCCCTGGGGTGGGTAATCTGCATACAATAGAAGGAAGTAAGAGAGGCTTGCTAGCTACAACAGCCACTGCTCCTCCCTTTGCTCTTTGCTGTCTTCTACTAGCCCTCTGCCAGGTGCCACTCTGCCTTGGAGCCAGCCACATATAGACTGAAACCTCCACAAACTGTGAGCTAAATAAACCTTCCCTTCCTTAATTTGGGGTGTCAGGTACTTTGTCCCTGCACTGAGAGAAGAGTAACTGAGACACACACACACACACACACACACACACACACACCCCACTTCATCTCCTGATTGGGGTCAATGCTCTGGGCTATGAATCAGGGAATAGAGTCCTTTCTGTTCTAAATTCCAAAAAAGATCTTAGTGGAACAAAGATGTTTTCCAGTCTATCCACATCTACAACATGGTCTACAGCTAGACCTGTCTTCCCAATGCATTGCATTCATAGCATTACTTACCAGAGATTTCTATACGCTTGAGTTGATTCTACTGTTTGGAAATGAAAGGATGTAAATTTCTTGAAAGTAAAGTTCTATTTTCATCCTGAGAACGAAGCTCAGAATTTTAAAATAAAATAATCAATGAGGAAAACCTCACACAAGAAGAGAAGTGCTGTTTGATTGTCATAAATAGCAACAACAACGCAGCAAAGAATGAAATAACTCTCAAGCCACTAAAAGTACGAATCTGTGGGCTGAGATTTGAGAGAGAGGCCAGAAGGCTTGTGTCCATTAGCACCCGAGTAGGCCCATCTTTCACTCCTGGTAGCGTGGCCCTGCATGGTGTCTCGGGGAATAGGCCTTACTGCCCCAAATCTCTTTGAAAATTTATATCTTACACACCAAGTTATTACAAAAAGGGTTTTTTTTCTTTAAAAAATTACAATGAAACTAGAAAAAGACTGGTTGTAGATTCACACAACAGAATATCTTCTCAGCAATAAAAAGGAGCGAACTTTTCATGCAATCAGTAACATGAACAAATCTCAGGAAATGGCAGGGTAACTAAGCGCCACACGCGCCAGTCCTCGAGCTACACGAGTCCCTTCGCAGAACGCGTGCACAACCGCAAAGAACACACAGCATGCAAAGCAGAGCAGTCAATTCTGTGTGTGGCGGGAGGGGAAGAGAGGTTGTCCTTTAAAACAGAAAAAGCCAAAGGAAGATTTCTAGGGTGACGGAAGAGTTTTACATCTTGACTGCTTGTTGGTTATATGGGTGTGTTCACCTGTAAAACACATCAACATGGGCAGTTCGGATCTTTTCATTGTGCTGTATGTAAATTTATTTCAATTTTTAAATGCAGGAGCTCATGTATCATAGTATTTCTATCACCTCTTGACAAAAATCTAGAGAGTTTAGTGGTAAAAGAGACAAAATCTCCGACAAATGCTGGGAAGACAGGAGCTCAGTAGAAACCCTCATCTTTCACCTTCGTCTCTATTATCTTAACCGAGTGAATGGACATCTCTAAGGCTCACTTTTCCCATCTGCAAAGTGGGACATGCCATTAATAAGTCATCTCAGACAAAATCCTCCAGATACAAAGGATCAATAATAAGCCAGGCATGGTGGTGCATGTGTGCTTTCACTTTTCTTTACACAGCACACACACACACACACACACACACACACACAGCATACACACAGAGAAGGAGAGAGTCCCGCCCTGCTTTAAACTCTAGTTCCCCTTGCTTTAGCTACTATCTGCTTTGCGAGAGACACCCAATCTGCATAAACCATGAAAATAAATCAACCAGGCAATAAGCAAAAGGCACCAAAGGCAGCCAAAGCCAAAGCACAGGAGGCCACGAGAGGAACAACAGGTCACTGGGGCCTACTGAGGGTCACAGAGATCATTTTGCTGAAAGCAGAATGGGTCGCGGGAAGTCACTCATCTTGGGGTCCTGGCTCCCCTCTTTTCCTCCCTCGGAACCTCCACCTGTTTGGAGGGTTGTTGATGTGTTCCCTGCACCTCCCTTTCCCCCTGCGTCTTTCTCCGGCACTTGCTCTTTCTCTCTAGGCTGGGTTTAATTTGACACCTTGAGCTTTGGTAACAAGGTGGGGAGCGGAGCAGCCACAGCGGAATTCATTAGGCTCAACACTGCAGGGCCCGCTCTCTGTGCGTTAATGACATCGGAGGGTAGGGAAACGAGACAGCCACCACGCGAGATGAAATAAACATGAGGACTGTCAGCAGTGACAGCCTTAGCAAAGGGGACAAAATGAGCCAGGTAGAGACCTTTCCCTGTCCGCACAATGCAAACCGACAGCTTGCAAAGCCCGCCCCTCCCGCAGCCTCCCCCCCCCCCAGCTGCAGCACCAGTGGGGAGTGAGGAGGTGAGCGAGAAGTGCGTGGGAACGGAGGGAAGAAAATACAATTAAATTATCATTGTTTTAACATATAAATTTCATTTATCAGTTTAATGTTGGCGGAAACCAAATTCATCACCCTGCGTGGCAGTCTGGAGGGGCCAGGGGCTGGGTGCGGAGGCCCCGCCTGCATCACTGGGCTGGGAAGCTTCTTTCCTCCCCCCCCCCTCCTGCTCTCTGGACTGATTTTTTCCCCCTCAGCATCATTACTCCCCCACCTTCATCCACAGGACTTCATAGCTCCTTGTCACTAAAGGAGGGGCTCCAAAGCAAAGGAAGGGAGAGTGAAAGCAGAGGTGATGCCGAAGGATCGGAGATGCTCCTTCCACACAGGATCTGGTTTGCTTGTTGTTTTTTCTTGGAGGCAGGGGTGGAAGGGGAAGAGGCTGACAATGAAAATTCAGGCTGCATGTACTCAACTACAGAGCAGCGCGAGCTACATCCACCCGCTGCAAAATCTCGGCGTGCATGCAGGGAGGAGCAGAGGCCTGCTTCTAGTTACCAGCTGTCAGGAGACCTAGACAGCCACTCCTCAGGGTTCACGGGCCAGGAAGGTCCCAGGGAGTGGGATGGCCTTCTCTTCCCCACACAATGCAGAGGGAATACGTGGTCAGCCTCAAGCTAGATCAGGGCTGTCCTCTCTTCCAATGGAAATAATCCTGTACATGTATCAATGGGTGCAAAGAAAAGGCCTCGCTTCCTCTACCTGCCTGGTGGATTTCACATGTTGGCCACACTGCAAAGCCCAGAGCTACTGTTTTCCCAATTTAGCCTGCAGATCCGCCCAGCCAAAGCAGAGAGCTCCTCCCTTACCCCTTTCCAGCAACTGCCAACTCTCTCTCTGCTTTACTCATGGAGCAGAGATGAGTACGCAAAGCCCATACTGTAAAACCAAAGAGCATTGTTTCCTTTGCTCCTGGACTCACTAAGCAAAAGAAAAGGGAGCAAAGCTGCAATATTCTTATGAGAGACAAAAGGAAAGTCACTGTGCTTTTATTAATTTATCAAAGAAGCAACATGATGCTCCAAGGCCAGAATTCAGACACAGAACAGACCCGGTGTGGTCACTGTGAGTTCCTGGAGTGTGTGTTAGCTCTCTCAGGGCCCAGGCAGGTGGTGGGGGACAAGAGCTGTCTTGGAAGTTTGTTACAGAGTTAGTCATATGGACACGACAGTGAGAATCTAGTCACTGCCAAGTGCATGACTCCAAGCCAGAGGCCTGAACAGAATACTGGAAAGCTTCCTGCTTGTTTTGTGCTGGTAAAACACTAACACTGTACACTGGGGGTGACATCTTTTCTAGGGCCCATGACAATTTGGCCAAGCAAATACTGGTTCCAACAAAAAGTGTGCCTGTGTGAAAGAAACAGTTAACACTTTCCTTCCCTAGATGTCAGGAACATAAACATGTCAGGCAAAGCACTACAATCCTAGAAGAAAAGCCATCCATTAATAAAAGTGTTTGAGCTGTGTTTTACACTGAAAAGACTAATTTTGTTTTAAGCTGCAAAATACAATTTATAACATTTTGCCGAGGGAAGGAGATGCATACTCTTGTTTAGGAAGGCGGGGGGTAGGCTGATATAAAACATGACTATGTGAGAGGTCTGAACTAGATCCGAAGGCCAGTCATGCTGTGTTCTAGAACATTCCAGCATGGGCCACCTGAAGATGAGTCCACAAACACAGAGTACTACATAGTCCTACCACAAGAAAAGGAAACAGGCAGAGTTTAAGGCCCACCAATGACGCCAAAAACATCACAGTTAAAGTGAACCTGATTCCCATGCTATTCACCTTTGGACTACCCACATTTATTTCTTTTGGCCAAGTTCTAACTAAAAGCTTGCCCCGATGCTGGGGTCCTCTGGTCACCGCATGTTTCCATTGTACTACCATGCCTTGGCTGAGGTATACTCTGCAGAAGCAGCTTTGTTCCCTAAGTTTTTGACCCATTGGAAAGAAAAAAAGAGTGTCAGGCTTCCCCACCCAGAGAATGCAGATGACAACTAAAGCATCCTGTGTCTTTTCTACAGATAGAGTCAACAGCACAAAGAACGGGTGGCTTTAAAGTGAGACAAACAGGTTTGATTTGCCCTCCTCCACTGTCTAAAAGTTGGGGAGCCCTGTGCAAATTATTCTGCCTCTCTGAGCCTCAGTTTCCTCTTCTGTGTACTATGGAGGACACAGCAACCTCAGTGAGTGAAGATGTCCAGAGTGTTGTGTCCCTAGAACATGTCTGGCTCATGGTCAACACTGTAAAAAGAGCCAGGCAGGGAGGAGACACGCAAAGACTATAACAACACTTGCGAAGCTGCCCAGCCCTGAGGTATGTGAAAAATGAGCTTCTACAGCCAAATGGGCTTCACTGGCTACAGGAAAATGCTATAGCTTGATAACTTCAAAGCATAGTTTTAAATTCTCTTTCCCTACTGTTTATCAGGAGCAGTGCTTACAATCACATCCCCCAGTGATAGGCTGCTTGTTTCCCTTTTTTGCACAATGTCAACCGCCTGCTCTCCTTCCCCTTCCTAGGCCCTGAGCACTATTTCACCACCCTGGTGCATAACACAATGGGCTGGGCTGCTTAGAGAAAACACAGATGCTGGAACCGCCCCCTGGAGGGGAGCTCTGATTTCACCCTTCTAGGGCGGAGCTCAAGCGCTGGTTGTATTTTGTAAAAGTTCCCCAGGTGATTTTAATGTGCAGCCAGGGCTGAAAAGCACTCTGTACCAAATAGACTTGTTATTGAAAGGTTTATGCATAACATTAAAAAAAAAACTTTTATGACTGTTTTTTATTGCCATTAAGACTTGGTGGGAAGGGTTAGGCCCACTCACCTAAAAAGGAAAAGCTTCTTGGCCTCCCTGATGCTCAAGCTGGGAGGGGCCTGGGAAGACACCACATCACGCTCTGCTCTGACTGAGGGAGCCAACATGGGAGCCAACAACCGCCTGGCAGGGCTGGATTCCTCTGTGAAGCTCACATCCTGTTGACCTTCTTCCCTTGACTCCAGGGGTGGACCTGAGGTGTGCTGGGCCACCCTTTTCTCCCTGCCCTCCCTTCCTTCTTTTTACATCCTGCCCCAAAGTCCCTCAACCACTGGCCCTATTTTCAATCTCTGATACTAAATATTACAAGTTGGAGTTGCTCCATCCTGTGCTTTCTTCAGCTGTGAGAGAAAAGGTGTGTGAAAATCTTAATAAACAAATAAATAATTCATACTGGGCATTGGTCTCTTCTCTGCAACACTGGGTTTCAGACATTTCTAAAAGCAGACTCTTACCTGAAAAGCAAAATAAATGAAATCCATGAGACAGGTACAGGGAAGGAAGGTGGGCTTGGTCTTCTCACCTCCAGGAATGTGGCCCTGGGCCACTTCCATGTTCTCTGTGGAACCCAGTGAGGCAGACAAAAGGTACTACAGGACACCTGGTGGTACTACGTGTGGTGAGCAGCCCCAAGGACACAGCTGCAGAGGTGTGATGGCCTCCCCTTTAAAAAAGAGATAAGTCAGAAGAACTGTATCTCCTGGAAAAACTGTACGTATTGAAATTGGATGGGAGGAAATGCAGAAATATGGGAGTGAATAAACATGCTCAAGCTACTTGCTCCTAAAATGGAATTTACACTTCTCAAGACTATCAGAAAAAAAAAAAAAGTCTCCCTCCTCTCCATAGGCTGGTAATATCCCTGCCATATGCGCACGAATGTGTGTGACTCTATTTGTTCTCTCCCCCATGACTTAGCTCTTCCAGCCCACCTTTGTGCAGAAGGAGCAGTGCAGGGCAGTCAGAAGCAAGAGGTAAGCCGGGCCACATCTCCCACAGGGAAGCATCCATAGCCCCTGGCCACCAGGAGAGGGGTCAACTTCTGTTGCTGAAGAAACCCTCTCCTAGTTACCATCGCTTTAGTAGAACAAAATACCTGGAACCTACCACTCACAAGAGGAGATTTATCTTGGCTTAGAGTTTTAGTGCATGGTCATCAGCTGAGAGCAAGACAGCAATTGCAAGGCCAAAGAGCACAGTGGAAGAAAAGATCCTCTGCACATGGCAGCCAGAAAGTAGAGAGAGAAAGGAGGAAGGGACAAGAATGTCCCTCCCAGCTGTCCCTGGTCACCCATCTCCAAGAAGACCCCATGTCCTGAAGCACAGTTAGCTGCTCAGGGCATCAAGGAAAGAATCCACTGATGCCTAGAGCGCCCCCCAGTTCTAGGGACCTTCCTAGCAGGAGACCACTCTATCATCTTGGTAGGTCTAACCCATAATCCCCTAAAACCCATGTTCAGGGTGTTTTCTTATTGTAAGTGGCTCTCAATGACAGGCTTTCCTACTACTGATCAAACTGCTTCTGCACCAAGGACGACTGATCCAGTGGGTGGGTTTGCCAAAAATATCAGATGGGTTATTTTAAATGATTTTCATAATATAGATGCAGTATAAGTTTTTGGATTGTAAGTTATTGCAGTATAAGTTATAGAATTTTTGTTTATTTATTTGCTTATTTATTTATTCCTTTATTAACATTAACCATTATGCAGCTCTTAAAATGATTTGCCCTTCCTCTCTTTAGTCTAAAGGGATCCTGCCTTGCTCTTAGATGTAAGAAAAGAGGGCATGGATGAAAAAAATAAAACCAAGTCCCTGTGGAGTTACATTTTGTGCTGCCTAAGTACTTCTGTACAGTCTTTACACTATGTCCACTAGACGATGATCACAATCCCCATTTACAAACAAGGTCATGGAGGCTAAGAAAGAAGAGGCTTGCCCAAGATTACAGTCTGTGTTTCCTGGACCTTGGATCCAGATCTTCCAGATCTATATAAATTATTTTTTGAGGCAGCTTTTCACTATGCAGTTCAGGTTGCCTTTGAATTCACTATGTGGCCCAGGCTGGTCTCAAATTCTCAGCAATGACCCTGCCTCAGTCTACCAAGTGCTGGTATTTCAAGTGTGCACCACCACACCCAGCCCAGGTTTTCTAGTTCTACACTCCATGTTCTTCCCATCCCACAAGCCCTGACTCAAATTTCAACATGCCCACCCTTTTTTTTTTTTTCAATGTTTTTGGTACAGAGTCTCACTACACAGCTCAGATTCCTAGAGATCTCCTGTTTTCACCCTCTGCAGTGCTGGTATTACAGATATGTGCCACCATGCCCAGTCTTGGTAGCCAGCTCAGCACACCCAGGGTGGGGCCAGCACGACATGTGGTGCCGGGGATCCAATCCAGGTTCCCGTGCTTGCCTAAGCAGGCCCTTAGTCTGCTGAGCTATCTCCGTGGCCCAACTCTTAACCTGCATAGAGACTGGTTAAAAATCACTTCAAAACTTCAGTTCTGCACTGTCAAGTCACTGCGGCACTGCCATTTCTCTCCAATATAGTCTCACCTCCATTTCCAATTTCTCTGCAGACAAATTTGCACATTAATTGGGAATGTGTTGAGGTGTGTATTTGTATGTATTGGCAAGAATAATGGTCCATAAATTATTTTCAAAGGGGCACTTACTTGGTCCTTAACATCCAACCCCAAGTCCTCCTGCCATCGTTTCCCTCCCCTTTCCCTCCCTCAGATTCTTTCTGATCACCCCCACCTAGTCCTCAGCTTAACCCCCCTTCCTCTGGACCTTAAAATCAAACAGCCATGGAGTTTGTTCAGATACCCTATTCATCAAGGAAATGAATTCCATATGCATAATTCATTTCTTTTGTGAACTTTTTTCCCCTGCAGGGAGTTAATGCTCCCCAGCGCATTGGGAACAGAGATGGTGACAGAAGGCTGAGAGAGCAAGGGCACAAAAATGCCTTCCCCATGTAGCTGGGACAGACCAGGGCCAAAGGTCTGGCCTCTGCTGGCTGACACCTTTGGCTCCACCATTCTATCTCATCAAAAGGAGGGGGGCCCTGCACTGGTTATTAGGGGACAATAGATTTCATCATTAGGGGTGAGAAGCCCAGGGAACCCAGAAGGCTGTCCAGGCTGGAAGCCTTACCTCCTGGCCCAGGGTCTGCCTCATGGGTAGAAAGAAATCCATAAAGTCCTCGCACTCCTTTATGTCTCAGTCATATTAAAAACCCAAAATAAAACAAAGAGATATACACAGTGCCCAATGCACCATGTTTAACAGCTGTTGCATTTGGAGAAGAAGCAGTCCCCAGTCCAAAGTCAGATTTGAAAAACGGCTTTATTAAGAGAAAGATTTACTGTAGATGAACTCCAAGACTAGAAACTGGAGGAGGAGCAACTGAGAGACAGATGTGCCAGACGGAGAACCCAACTGACTGCACCGGCTGACGCCACCTCTGGCAAGACACACTGTCCCACGGAGCATCCTTGACCTGGACGCACAGGCCTTCAGTCATTAACTCTTTAGTGACAGTCCAGAGTTCCGGGCGGTCAGGCCTACCTTGACAAATGGCAAAGTAGGCTTGAAGCCTGGGATGGAGCTTTTTGTTCTAACAGAAAACAAAATATCTTGGCATTTTACTGAAGTATTTTTAATCCATCTTTCCTTTCTCACTTTAGCTTCTAACTTTCTCCATAACTCTGAGAGAAAAAAAAAAGGCTTACAAAAACTTTAGAACTGGGGATTCTTATGTAAATTTGCTTAAGACTATCTTGGGGATCAGTGTCCTTATCTTGGGAAAGAAGGTTGGTAGTTATCTTAAAGGAAGCATCCGGGATCTTAGGAGCAACACGAGAGTGTATACGGCCCCTAACATGATTTGGCCCTAAGACATTATTATTAAATAAGTAAAACAAAAGTTTCATTTATTATTTATTTTTATTTTGTCTGTGTGGCTGACTACCACCTTGAAGGATGAAGGCAATAAATTAGTAGGGTATCAGGGGGGCTATACCAAGAAATTTAAAGCCACAGAAATGCTGCTGTGATTTCTGTAGGATTAACTTGTAAAGACAAATAAAATCCCCAGTGACTTTCATCTAGTGTCTGCAAACCGGAAAACAGCTGGCTGGTATGTTTTACCACCCTCGGGAAGTGAGTGCCAAAGTTAGGCATTGCACGTAGAAGTTACCGAAATCCTCAACATTTAGGGCCCTAGAAATAGGAGCCTCTCCCAGCTTCAGAGAGGTTATGGCCCATTTAGGAAAGACCAGTAGAGGGAATACAAACGCTAAAGTTGAACCTAACCCAAGAAATATGTAAATAAATGAGCCATGCTGGTCGAGGGCCCAGCCACACACTGGTTTCCTATGAAGGTTCTAGAGTGAGTAGTACATGAGTTGGAACCTCAACCATGATGCATACTGGCTCTGTCTTTTTTTTTTTTTTTTTT
>NDGM011206583.1:0-12062 GCA_002564305.1 Octomys mimax | reverse complement strand
CTTGCATATGTATTGAATCACTTAAGAATGTTGTTTGTCATTGATGTCTTTCAATTAGCACAATGAGGGTCACCCACACTGGATTCTGAGCAAATACATTTTCCCCTTTCATGACTGAATAATATTCTATCATGTGAATATACCATGTTTTGTTTGTCCAGTTACTGATTAATGGACATCGGAATTGTTTCCACTTTGGGGCTACTATGAATAATGTTATGAATATGTGAAAACCTGTATTTTCATTTCTATCAGGGTCTTTGTTTAAAATGGCATTACTGGGCTCTATGGTAGCTCTAAATCTAATGATTTGAAGAATTGCTAGAATGTCTCCCTGAGTAGCTTTACATTCCCATCAGCAGTTGTAAGGGTGCTTATTTCTGCATATCATCACTAACACTTGTGATCTGGTTGTTTCCTTCTGGGCACCCTCGTGCGTGTGAAGCAGCACCTCATTGTAGTTGGCATCCCTGTGACTAGCGATGTCGTGTTCTCTCGTGTTTTGTGGCCATTTGTTTTGGTTTCAGAGGAAGAATCTCACCTCTGGACACGCTACATCTTATCCTCCTCCTCTTTCTCCTCACCCTGTACCATCTAAGCTCCCCAAACACACACACACACACACACACACACACACACACACACATACACACACGGCCAAGCTCTTCTCCTTGACAATACAAAGGAGCTCCTCCTGCCATGATGAGATTTTCACAGAAAGGTCAGAAGCTCTAGAGCTATGATTCTGTATGGAAACTGCTGTAGCTTAGTAAGCAGTGTTGTGACCTCTGATCAGGTGTCTTTACTGCCCTTGGCTGAATTCCAGGTTTAGGCTGGTGCCTTGAGTATCTCTTTGCATTTCACACGTGTCAGTGGAAAACAATGGACAGTAGGACCTCAGTGCACTCTTGTTGACTGAAAGAAGGACCATAGGTCAACTGGTCATGGTCAGGTTAGGTGCACTCAGGTGAGAGGCTGCAGAGGGCTCAGGATGAACTGTCCCAGGCATAGCGCAAGGTAGCTTCCATCCAAGAAGACTCAAGAGAGAATTGCTAGGAATGACCATAGAACTCCAAGGTAAGTTTACATCCATAGAAAAACAAAATATAACAAAAAAAGACCTATCCTGAGAAAGGGCCACTTTTTTCTGGACCTTGGTCTTTATTCCTGGTAGGTGCCAAGAAGTGAGAAGCTAACAACATCAGTGATTTTAACAGAAGTGCAAATCATCCTCAAGACCAGTTTTTCAAGTATTGCATTGATTCACTCATTCATTTGTTCTCTGGACAGTTGTGGAGTCTGTACCTATGCAATCAAGTGCTAAGTGCTAGGAAGATAGTTTAATCAATGTCTTTGAGTCTAGCCAGGATCAAATACCAGACAGACCAACAGGAAGACCCCCTGAGGAGGCTAATGACAACCTCCACTGACAAGGTGATTCTTGAGAGAGAGGAAGATTTCTGCCACATAGATCAAAGAAGGGAAAGAAAGAGTTGACAGACATTTGGCAGAATATCACACGAATATAGAAATGGAGCTTATACCTCCTGTCCATAATTTCCTGACATTTATATTCCAATTCTATTAAGGTATGGAACTTGAAGTCCACATCCACTGGTTGGTATTAACATCAAAGTAACCCAGTTTGAGATCCAGTGGGTCCCCTAGATTTATATTCATTCAGGATTACTATAGAGCATTGTTTCTGGAGCACAGAGTCTAACTGAGGTGCACCTTGGCTGGAGTTGGCAGATGCATCTTCAATTTGCTGAAGTCATGGGCAATCCAACTTCAGAATGGGCCTGTTAGGGCTGAGATCAAGGTTCAGCGATGGGTTTTGTGTCTGAGCTTCCCACTGGGCACTGGTGCAGAACCCCTGACTTAGAGCTTTCTTCTGTCTACTGACCCTTACATACCTAGGCTCTGCTAGCTCCTTAATACTACCATATATTCACAAACCATAGCTTATGGACTCAGAGACTATAAAATTTCCCCATTCACCTCTACCCTGGCCCTTGAGGTCCTGTAATCTCATCTTTTCTAGATAATTGTTCATATCTGTTGCTTGGAATATAACAATAGCTGAGATGGAAACAGAAGTGTATTCACAAACCAATGGGTCCCTGTTCCTCACTTCTGTGCTTGAAACCCTTTGTCTATTCCCAGTGAAGTGTTGACTAGCGTTCTTCAAGTTCTACTTGGACATTGCTCTCATCTTCTGCCTTTGCATTTAAGAATATTGAGGTGCTTTTTTCTAATAGTTTTCCTTATTACTTATCACAGTGTACTTATTTTTCATAAATTATTACAGTGGATCACCTTAACTTACCTCGTCCAATCCTCTGCAATAGTATATACATAAATAAAGTTCCTGATTACTCTTCCATGAGATTTTGGGCAGCAGTGCTTCTAGTGATTTACTCTTTTATGATTATTCAATGCTCCATCCATGCAGCGCATCCCTGCAGCTTCAGGCACAGCATCACATACGTGCTCAATCCCACTCTTGCTGAAGCATGAGACAGGACTGGCAGTCAGAGCAGGTCCTGCAGCGTTGGGACAATAGTGGATGAGTCCCGAGGCCTCCAAAATCTCACCTCCCTCAAACCACTACCTAGAAGACAGTTGAGGGGCCAGCTCACATATCAAGAGATAGGAATTTACCAGGTATTCTGCCTGAATGGACTGAGGTATATTCACATAATGAGGCACTGGGCAGCAATTAAAAGAGAATATTTCCATTAACTGATATGGAGTGATATTAAAGATATTTTGTCAGTAAAAAAAAAACCAAAGAAAAAATAATAATGTAACATTTGTGTTTATGTAAATATACACTTGCATGTTCATTTTAAATAAACATCATAAAAATAAGCCAGAAATAAATAAAAATTAGTAACTATAGTGGTAGAAAGGAGAATGGAATAAAATAGGGCAAAAAGCAAGTATTTTTACTTTCAGCAGGAGAGTAAAACTTGGTGCCAGACTTATCCGATAACTTCTACACAGACCAGGAGACAAGGAACCATCCACCTTGATGTTCAACTTAGAAAAGTTCCTGAGGCTTTTGCAAAGACATTCTGGGAAGTGAAAGTGGTAGGCAAGAGCTTAAATAGATTTTTTAAGTGATTTACATACTCTCTGAAGAAAGAAAGGCTTCTAAAAGAAATATTCTGTTAAATTGCATTGTTTGAACTAAAAGTGCTTCTGTATAAATTTTGTTTCTCTGAAAAATGTCTTCATATATAATGCCTTAGTTACTTTCTCATGGTACAATTTGTACACGTGTACAATTTGTACACGTTTCAGCCCATAGCTGGCTGGCTCCAAGGCAGAGTAGCATGGTAAAGGGACATCACAGAAGAGAAATAGTCCATGCCAGAGCAGGCAGTAGGCAACAGCCAGCAAGCAGCAAGCAGCAAGCAGCAAGCCTGCCTTCTTTCTGTCCCTTTATGTTCCATCCAAGCCTATTGATTGGTGCCCCCCACACTCAGGGTGGAGCTTGCATTATCCACAACTAGAACTATACTAAACCAATTTATCTCACACCTTAAACTAGCATCACATATCCATGATCCTAGTTTCCCTCAAACCCCACCTATGACTGCATGAATCTTTGAGGGGACATCTAAATACAAGCAATACATAACACATAACGAGCTGTAACCTAACTTGATATGTAAATTGATTGTAACCTACTCTTACAAGTAGCTGAGTCTCAGCCAATAACAGGCTGCTAACTATTTAAGTCAGGTTCAGTAAGGCAAGCTTTAACTGATAATCCAGCTATTTTTGTACCTCTCTTCTGCTTTCAATTCTGGTTCTGGGGGCTTCCTGATTTGAAACAATTCCTTATTGAATTCCATTTGATTTTTAATGCTAAGAAAAGGAAAAAATTATCTCCTTTCCTTTTGATACCAGATAAAAATCGTATTTCTCTTATTTTTATATACTCTGTTACATTAAAACTCTTGAGATGGGCATTTTATTCACCCATGACAGGTGCTATTCGGAAGAGGACCGGTTCTTGAGACAAGGCTCTGCAGCTACCAGCAACAAAACTACGTAGCATTTGGCAGGATGTCTACTGGCCCTAGGTCTAAAAGTATTTTTAGAACAAAGAAGTGGGGAAGGAAAGCATAAGTAGTGTAGGGTAAGAGGAGAGTCAGTAATAGAAGCAATTGTTGCTTCTGAATTATTTGAGGATAATAATCCCAAAAGATTATATGTAAGCAGGACACAGCTGTCCACATGGTTGGTTCTGATGAGACTTCATTCAAGGTTTCAGTGTACATGCAGGAACGTGAAACAGACTTGCGTTCATGTCTCCCATAACTATTAACTTATTAACTTTCCTTTTATCTTCCTTCCATCTGCTGGCCTTTGTAACTAAGCTTAGGACATCTATGAATTTTTCTCTGACTATCATTTCTGTTGCCTGGGAAATAAAGGAGTAGTGAAGGACCTCCTATTGGAGAGTGACTCCCCAGCCCAGGGCTGAGGAGCTCCTGTGGTCCTAGTGCACTGGCCTCCTGTGTACTGACTTCCTTTTCCTGAGCACCTGCCATCCTGGACCCATTTCATGAGCTTTCACAATACAGAGAAAGAAAATAATCTTATTCTCTATCCATCTTAGCTTTTTTAACTAGGGCTGTGTACATTAGGCTGGACAAAGACAGGTTCACGAGAGAAAGCAGACAAGTATATTATGAGTATCACCCATGGACACATGAGAATAGAGATCAGCAACCAAGCACTGTGGCTAGAACTTGAGTTTAAGCACTACCTTCTTAAGCGAAAACAAAGGAAAAGGGGCTGTGGGCTTCTAGTAGGGGAAGCAAATTATAGAAAGGTGAACAGAAAAATATAGTAAACAAGAATTTTCAGTAAGATTTGTTATGCAGATTCAAGTGTGTGCCTTCTCCATTGATGAGTAAAGAATTCTTTTCTTCCTGGGAGAAATAGTTCTATAATTCTTTCAAAAAGGAAATCTTTATTCCCTGTGTGGAGAGCTTTTTCTGCATCTACTTATGCTTAATGGTCTTTAGGACAAAAAATTTGCCAAAGATGCACATTTTGGCATGGCGCATTCCCTTCATAGACAATGGCCTGGACCCAGAGACCCACAAGTCCTTACCTCATCCCTGCCCCATTTTCTCCTCTGAAATCTATTATATGCCACAATAGAACCCAGCCTTGGAAATACACAAGCTTTTCTTTGGGACCCTTAAATACAAAATACTGATTCCCAACTGTGGTGAATGGAAGGGAAAAAAAATTCAAGCTTCAAGGCAAGTACTATATATCTCCTTAGATCTGAGATTAGAAAACAGCTAGCTTTCTGATAGAGGCACAGGAATATACAAATAGTTCATGAAGGCGTCACCAGGTCCTGGGAAATGAAATAAAAATTCAGATAGCTGGGACTCAGCCCAGACCAATTAAACCATAACTACTGGGCAGTTTTTAATGTTCTCCTAGATTCTGAAATGTAGCCAAGGTCAAGAACTGCCTTTAGGAGGCAGAATGTGGAGGAATCTTTTATATGTTACTAGGTGAGAACCCCGAATCCTAAACACTAGACCACTAGGGAGTGTCTTATGTGATGGTAGCAATTGTAGGGTAGAGCCTCTGAGCAAAGGAAAGCCCTTGCCACTTTGTAGGGAGATTTTGTGTTCTGAAAAGTTCTCTGGTCGTCATGTAATAGATGGATAGGAGAGGAACAAAGGGGGGAGGCCAGTTAGGAGACTGTCAAGTATATTGGTCAGTGTTCTGTCACTATAACAAGGGTTCTCTTTTTATTATTATTAATTATTAGTATTAGTGTTATTGCTATTTGTACTGGGAACTGAACTCATGGCCTCATGCTTGCTAGGCAGGCACTGTGCTGCTGAGCTATGTCCCCAGCCCTCTGCCACTGTAACAAATACCTGAGATAATCAACTTATAAGCAGCAAGGCTTTTGGCTCACCGTTTTGGAGGTTGCAGTCCATGGCTACTTGACTTGCTTTTAGGTCTGCAGAGAGGCAGAGAAGTATGACAGGAGCATGTGGACAGAAAATATCTGCTGACCTGACAGCTAGAAAGTGCAATACGGTGAGGAGGAGTGTTTCACTATTCCCTTTGAAGACATACCCCCAGTAGTCTGAAGGCCTCACTCTTGTAGATCCACAGCCTTGGAGTACTCCCACAGCTAGTGATGTTGCCTGTAATGCTTGCATCAGTTGCAGGACACTTTCCCAAATCACAGCATGCTGTCTCTAACTCAACGAGTGCAAGTCTATCTCACAATACAAAATGTATTTAATTTATCCCCCAAATCATAACTTTTCCAGCCTCAAACCCACAGTGTCCTCAGAGATTCATGATAATTTCATCTGTAAGCCCCTGTGAAAATAAAAAAGGAAGTTACATAGTTTCAAACTACAACAGTGGGATAGGCAGGGGGTAAATATTCCTAGTGTCCCCCCCCCACCGCCAAAAAAAAAAAGAAACAGAAAAACAAACACATGCTCAAACCAAAATAAAACTTTTTTTTCTTGTATTTACCACAGGGTGTGCAGAGTCTCACTGTACAAATTTGACTCACAGTGATTCTCCTGCTTTCAGCCTCCCAAAGTCTGGGATTACAGGCGCATACCACCACAACTAGTCTCAGTTGCCCTCTCAGCACACCCCAGGGGTGGAGCCCGCAGGCCCTGGGATCAATCCCCCAGGCCCTATATTGCCTAAGCAGGCACTTTAATCCACTGAGCTATCTGGCCCATCCCAAAATAAAACTTTTACCTGCAAGTAAAACATTGAACCCTAAATTTCCATGTGCATCATGCTGGGTATACTGTGACAGGACTTGGACTCTAAAAGCTTGGGTGGCTCCAGCCCTACTGCTTTGTTGGTTGCCATCCCCGTGGTAGCTCTCTTGGGCTGGCTCTGCTTGGAACCTGCAGCTTCTCTTCGTGCCTATTGTTTGCTGCTAGCTCCTCTAGCTTTCTCAAGTCTCAGCTGAAGCTCTGGCTCCACACTCATAGCTGTACTCATTGCCATCAGGAGCTACATTCACAGCCTCCTAGACTTTCCTTTGAAATCTCAGTAGAAGCTTTCACATCTCTAATTTTTGCATTATACAGCCTGAAAACCCAACATCATCTGGATGATTCCTAGACCTATTGCCAGCACAAGCTGTACTTGGACCTGATCAAACCACAACTGCAGTGACCTCAGAGTATCTTGCTGACTTAGGAAGTCCTAGGAGAATATGGTGCCCTGGGGCTCTTTTCTCAAAACACTGTGCCCTGGAAAGTATGAAACAAATTTGCATTTCTATATCTCTGACCCTGTCATGGCTGTGGCCTTGCCAGTCTCTGAGATTCTCCCTAGTTGTTCCAGTACAAACACTAAGCTTCTTTTAAATGGTTCTAATCTCTTTAGTGACTGTAGCCTTCTTGACTACACCTTTACAAGCACTGCTTTTCTGAACAGACTATAATTCTTCTGGGAGCACACCAAGAAAGGGAATAGTCGGGTCAAATGAAACTCTAGTTTGTTTTTTGAGGAGTCTTCACACTGCGTTCCACAGTGCTTGCAGCACGCTGCACTCCTACCAGCAGTAGAGAAGGGTTTCTTTTTCCCACTGCTCTGTCAGCATTTTTCATTGGTTGATTTCTTGGTAATAGCCATTTTTTCTGGAATGAGACAGAATCTTGGCATTGCTTTGATTTGCATTTTGAATGATCAATGATACTGAATTTTATTTATTTATTTATTTATTTTCCATTTCTACTTCTTCATCTGAGAAGTATGTATTCATTTCTGATACTCATTTTTATTTAATTTTAAAAATCTGGATGTGTTTTTTTTTTTTTTAGTTCTATATATATTCTAGATATTACTCCTTTATCTGAGGAACAGCTGGCATTTTTTCCCCCATACTGTGGGTTGTGTCTTAACTCTGTTGGTGGTTTGTCTTGTTTTACAAAAGCATTTTAATAGGATGAGATCCAAATGTTGATGCTTTGTGATATTTCCTGTACAACCAAGGTTTTGTTCATAAAGTCTTTGCCTACACCAGCGTTTTCAAGAGTTCGATCTATTTTGTCTTCCCGAAGAGTTAGTGTTTCTGTTTTATCACTTAGATGTCTGATCCACTGCAATTATAGTTTAGTGCATGGTGAAAGATATGAGTCTAATTTTAATCTTCAGCATGTACAAAGCCTAGTTTTTCCAGCACCAGCACCATTTATTAAAGAAGCTGTCTTTCTTCCAGTGATGGCGTTGGCATCTTTGTCAAAGATAAGATGACTGTGTCTGGAGTTGTTTCTACACTAATCTGTTCCATTGATCCTCAGACCTATTTTTTTTTTTTGCCTGTGCCATGCTGTTTTTATCACAGTAGCTTTGAAATATAAAGTGAGGAATTGTAGTGCTCCTTGCCTTGCATTTGTTGTGCAGAATTGCCTTTGCTATTCTAGGTTTCATCTGATTCTAAATTAATTTTAGAATTATTTTCTTGAGTTTTGATTGGGATTGTGTTAAATGTGAATAACAATTTTGGAAATGTGGCCTTGTTCACGATGTTGTTTCTTTCTACCCAAGAGCAAGGAATATTGTTCCATTTTCTGATATCACCTTTGATCCCCTTTTCAGAACACTGTGGGTTTCAACAGGAAGATCTTTTACTTCCTTCATTAGATTGATTCCTATGTACTTCAATCTTTTGGATGCTATTGTGAAAGACGCTTTTTCTATCATTTCTGTCACAGTGAGTTAGTTACTTGTGTACCAAAACAATATTTATTATTGAGTTCTGACTTTGTATCTAGCTATGCCACTAAAATTGCTTATTAAATATATGTCTTTTCGTGGAATTTTTAGGGCCTCTGATGTAGACTGGAGGATTTTTTTTCTTTGTGGTACCAGGGACTGAACTCAGGAACTTGTGCTTGCCAGGCAAGCACTTATTCTACTGAGGTATCTCCCTGGCCTTGGGTCTCCTATGTAGAATCTAATGTCATTGCAAATAATAATTTAACTTCTCTCTCTCCTATCCTTATTCCTTTTTTTTTCTTTCTCTCATCTAATTGCTCAGGCTAATGTTTCCATTTCTACTTATATTGAATAAGAGTAGTGATCACAGACAACCTTGTCTTGTTCCTGATTATATAGTGAAAGACTTTGTCTCTGTAGTATGATTTGGCTGTTGATTTATTATGTATGGTTTTTACTAGATTCAGATAAAACTATCTATGATCTGGTTTTTTTTTTTAAATCATGAATGGGTGTTAGACTTTGTCAAAAGCTTTTCTTGTATCTATTCAAATGATTATATGGTTTTTGTCCTTGGCTTTGTTATATAGTATATTATATTTGTGAAAGGCGAACCATCTCTGCATCCCTAGGATGACGAATTCTACTTGGTCATGGTATATAATCTTGATGATTTGCTGCATTCTGTTTGCCAGTATGTTAATGAACATACTTTCTATGTTCATTAGGGAGATTGGCCTGTAGTTCTCCTTTTGGCTGGATCCTCCTCTAGTTTTGATATCAGGGTAATGTTTGTTTCCTGGAATGAATTTGGGAGTATTGTTTCCAACTCAATTTCATTAAAGGTTAAGAAACAATG
Source organism: Octomys mimax (assembly GCA_002564305.1). Lineage (NCBI taxonomy): Eukaryota > Metazoa > Chordata > Mammalia > Rodentia > Octodontidae > Octomys > Octomys mimax. The sequence goes on along the minus strand of NDGM011206583.1, from coordinate 2,440 downwards.
CTATTAGGTCTTCTCTAAATTTCAATTAAAATTCAGCAAGGAATGCTTCAGCACCTGGGCTTTTCTTTGTTGGTTAAGATTTTTAACATCTTCAGGCCAGCCAGGTAGCTCAGCAGACTAAAGTTCCTGCTTAGGCAGACGCAGAGACCGCGGTTTGATCCTCACCATGCCGGCCTTGCCCCCGGGGTGCACTGAGACAGGAGAATGAGACTGAGAGTGGTGACTCACGCCTGTAATACCAGCGCTTGGAAGGCTGAAAACAGGAAGATCACTATGAGTCCGATTTGTATAGTGAAACCCTGTAGACCCTGTACTAAATACATTAAAAAAAATTTTTTTTAACATCTTCAATTTCATTGACTGGTATTGGTTTATATAGAACTTTTATGCCTTTATTGTTCAGCTTTGATAATTCATATGTATCTAGGAATCTGTCCATTTCTTGTGTTTTCTATCTTTTTATAATGCAGAGGGGTTTTGTTGTTGTTCTTTGTTTGTTTGTTTTTTCTTTGCAGAACTGAGGGTTGAACTCAGACCACTGCCCTTGCCAGGGAAGCGTTTATTCCACTGAGCCATCTCCCGGCCCCCAATACTGCAGGTTTTTGAAGTAGGTATTGACAATCTTCTGGATTTCTGCAGGGTCTGTTGTTACACTTTCACTGTCTTCATTCCTAATTGCATGGATTTGAGTCATTTTTTAAAATGTAGTTAGCTAAGGGTTTTTAAATTTTAATCTTTCAGAGAACCAATTATTTGATTCATTAATTCTTTGTATTTTTTTGGTCTCCATTGCATTAATTTCTGCTCTGATCTGTATAATTTTCTCCCTTTTATGATCTTTTGGCTTAACTTGCTTCTTTCTTTCTTTCTTTCTTTCTTTCTTTCTTTCTTTCTTTCTTTCCTTCTTAATGTATTTGGTACAAGATCTCACCACATAGCTAGGGTTTATAGTAATCCTCCTGTTTTAGCCTTCTCAGCACTGAGTTTATAGGTGTGCGCCACTTTACACAGTCTCAGTGGCTGGCTCAGCATGCTGGGGGTGGGGCCAGTGTGGCATGTGGTGCAGGAAACTGAATCCCGATCCCTGTGCTTGTCTAAGCTATATATATACTTTTCTTGTCATGGTATTTTCCTGTTGTTGATTCCCTTCTTTCTCCCTCTGCTTAATTACTTTCCTGGCTTGGTATATTTGTTCTTTTGGGGTTTATGAGTTGTAGTCCTCATTATCTCTTCTAGAATATCTTTCAGTACATTTTGCAGTGCTGGTTTGGTGGTTATGAAATTCTTCAGGTGCTCTTTGTCAAGGAAATATCTTATTTCTCCATCAATTTCCTGTGTTTGGCACTCATGGTTTGCTTCTTTGCCCTAAGCTCCTCTATTTTTTTTTTTTAACTATATCTGCACTGGAGTCACTAACCATGTCTTTCTTTCTTCCTTTTTTTTTCTGGTGCTAAGAATTGGACTCAGGACCTTGAGCTTGCCAGGCAAGTGCTGTGCCACTGAGATATACCCCCAGTCCTCCATGTCTTTCATTGTGGTCAACATCTCTGTAGTTATCTGAGAAATTATCTCTTATTTGATTTTTTCTAGAGCCTCATTCATCTGCTTTGCTACTTTTGCTGTTACCACTTTAGAGTCCAGATAGGTGGCTTTCAAATTGTCCCATTTCACTGTACCCTGTGGCTGCTTTTGGTGCTCTGTAAGTCTGGAGTTGTGTCTTGCTTAAGTGTTTGCTCATTTTCTTTTCTTTTCTTTTTTTTAGTTTAATTCTTGTGATGAGTATGTAAATTACTTATGGCATGTAGTTTTATTGCTAGTATTGAGAATCCTTTGGAAATTATTACTTCTCAGAGATTTTTTCAGGTGTAGTTGGCTTTTGGATTTTAAGTCTGTTGCAAGATCTGACCTTTTCAATTTATTTGGAATGAAAAATTGTTGCCTATTTGGCCTAGCTCCTGGTTCTTTGGCATTGGCTTATAGAATTGTTTATGACCCTTAAGCAATCTCAATCTTGACATACCAGGAAGATTAGAACAATTATGTCACCTTGGCTAAAGTAGTGCAATCAACAATAGCAAGAGCATCAAAAACAGCCTAGAAAATGACAAACTGTGGTAACTATTAATTGCCACCTTTAACTGTATGAACTATGTTTGTGGTTATTTAATAAAGTCTGAAACAAACCAGAAAACCATGTATAGTAAATAACCCCTCAATATGGTGATCTTACCCTTAAGGGAGAAAATTTAGGGGGGAAATTAGAAAAATAAAATAAGAGGTTAGAAGCAAGGCTTGAGGAGAAAGGAAGATGATGCAAATTTTGGGAAACTGGTGAAGAAAATGCGAGGCAAAGAAAGAAAGGAGAAAATTTACTAACCAAGGAGATTATGGGGCCACAGAGGAAAGTGATTGATGATGTAGAGTGTGCCTAAAGAGAGTC
>NDGM011206578.1:5828-16126 GCA_002564305.1 Octomys mimax | reverse complement strand
CCCCCCATACTAAAATTTAAATACTAATTTTATTTTGTTTTACACAATAATCTTGTCAGTTTGTATCACTGCTCCTATAGACTAACAGTATACGATATGCTACAGGTTTATATTTCATGATAAATGAGTAAAACAAAGAGAATGAAATAAAGCAGATTTTCAAGCATGAACAATACAAGTACAGTTTTTAAATTTAGCAGTATATTATTATATCTCATTTCTAAAATGGATTGAAGGGTGCATCTATCTGAAAATTGCTACTAAAGCTATTTTTAGTAAGAAATTAAGAAGGAAAAAGAATATCTCTAATGTCTCTAGGTTTATCTATAACAAAAGGAATATCTTTAAAATAAATGCAATAACTTAATTTCATAATTAAAAAATAGTTTAAATAACTTTTAAACCCAGGGTAGCAGAATTTCACAGTACTTTCTGTTCAAGAAAAGCACAAGCCTCTTTTCTCATTTCTTTTCAAATGTTTTATTTGTTTCTTTTTCACTGTTTTGAGACAGTCCAGTTATATGGTTCAAATTGGCCTTAAACCACTGGGTAGCCCAGGCTACGCTTGAAGTAACCGCAATCCTCTGGCCTCGGCTGTCCAAGTGCTAGGATTATAGACATGAGTTACAATGCCCAGCATCTTTTCAATTCTTAAAAACTTGAATTATATTTCATATCTGACTAGTGTCATTTATGTGATTCTCTCAAAATTGTCTTAGATTCTGATCTGGCTGTTTTATTTAGTCCTGTCAAAGGTACTCTTTAGTTTCAGCATTGCCTGACAGGAGTTAAATCTATTATTTTTTTGGTGAATGTTTTCAGTGTTTCTATAATTTCATCTCTCAATAAAACACAGATAATTTGAAATCACTTAAGCTTGAAAAACCTCAAGTTCCAGTTTCCATCTAACATCTTTAATGCCTGCTTATTAATTGACCAGTCTTTTTCCTTAGTTTAGCTCTTTCTTCTATTTCCTAAACTCCACTGACTGACAATAACTGCCACCTATTTATTAATTCCAAATCATTGCTCTAGATTTATAGTCAAATTGTCAGCTTTTTGAATCATAGCATATGAAATTTTGGTCTTTTTGTTTAAAAAAAAGTGAAAAAATAGTTTCAGATATGTTTTCCTTAACCAATTACTCAACCTAAAACTAATACAGCCTCTTAGGGAATGCTTTTCACAGCCCTGCCTTTCCGGTACCAGTCCTGACCATAGTTAGAATCCACATGCTGAGCAGATTGTCTTCCTGGATATGACTGTGGGCTTCCTACTTCACTAGTCATTCTCTCAGTGTCAGATGTGCTGTTGGCTGAGAACCTCCTCAGACAGTGACCTAATTCAAGGAGAGCTTCCTTGATTGTGCTTCCATGTTCCTCACTAGGAGAAAGAAATCCACGTTTTTTTTTGTTTTTTTTTTTCTGCTTGTGTTTTGTTTTGTTCTTTTGTTCTCTTTTTTGAGGCAGGGCTTCACTATGCAGTTCTGGCTGGCTTTGAACTCACTTCATAGTTCAGTTTGGCCGTGAACTTGTAGTGGTCCTCCAGCATCATCCTCCCAAATCCTGGGATTATAGCAGTCTGCTGCCATGCCTGGATTGAAGACCATATTTCAAATCAACATAGAATTTGGATGACAAGCCTAGCTTCTTCCCTCAACCTGGAGTATCTCTTGAACATGATCCAGGCTTCATAACTTCCTATATGATTAACAGATGATTTTGTTGTGAATGCCTTTCTTATTTCTTTTATGCTATATTAAAATTTTAAAATATGAGCAAAGTAACTTATGTTATAGTAATATCTACTTGAGGAATTTTAAAAATTAAAGATTTTTCAATCATACAAAATAGAGGATCTTACTATTAGTACAGTGCTGTCTCAGTTACTCTTCTCTTATTGCTGGGACACATACCCGACATCCAAAATGAAAGAAGGAAAGGTTTATTTAGCTCACAGTTACTGGAAGTTTTAGTCCATGCTCACCTGGCTCCAAGGCAGAGGGGCACATGGAAGAGGGCAGCAGTTCATGACAGTGGAACAGCAACAATGGCAACAAAGAAAGAGTCTGTCTCTCTGTCTCTCTTATATTGCAATCAGGCTCTCTGCCCCAGACTGGGGAACTACACACACCCATAATCCTACCAGTAATAAAACCCATAATCCCAGCCTTGCATCACTCATAATCCCAGTGGATCATGAGTTAATTACAAACTCTAGAAGCTCCTGCCCCATGACTGCATGAAGCTTTGGGGGGACAACTAGACACAAACCATAACATTCCAACCTTGTACCCCTAAAGTCTCAGGCACTTCTCTTTGTACAAAACACAATTTAGTCCATCTATAAGAGTTGCCAGAGTCTCAACAGTTTCAGAATTGCAGAAAAGTCCAAGTCCCAAGCCTCCAAGATCCATGGCAAATTCCTAACTTTGAGTCCCTGTACAAAAGAAAAGTTAAATACATCCAACATTGAAAGGCACAAGATAAACATTACCATTCCAAAAGTTGCAAACAACAAGGAATAAAAAACACTGGCACCAACATAAACCCAAAATCCAGAAGGGCGAACATTAAATCTCATAGTTCTAACTGGAACATTCAAAGCAATATGCTCCGAGTTGTGAGCTCCAAAGGCCTTGCGTGGCTCTGCCCCTATGGCACTCTTGCTGGTAGCTTCCATGGCATCCCTCTTAGGTTGGCTTTGCTCCCTCCTTGCAGTTTCCTTCTGATGATCCACATTCCTGGCTTTTCCAGACTTCTGGGGTTTCCACTGAATAGGTTTTTTATTCACAACTTTACACACTGCCCTCTCAGGGGCATACTGCCTGGCCTCCCAGGCCTTCTTCTGAAATCAAAGAGGAAGTCATCTTATCCTCAGAAGTACTGCATTCTGACTGCGCTAAAACCAGTACCACATGGATGATGCCAAGGTCTGCCGCCAGCTGGAGCAGTAACCAGGCTTCCTTCTTTTGTGGATGTAGGGGTTGAGTGTCTGGACTGAAGAACACTCTGACCCTGATTCTGAGGAACAAATTGTCCATGTTGGTGCCATTTTGGTACCTAACGTGGCTGCTTTCACCATTCTGGAACATGGAGCTCAGCAGCTTTTTCCCCAAAGCAAAGTCCCTGATGTTTGCAATTCTGAGGCTGCAAAAGGTGGAGACCTACCACCTTCTGTGATGCTCTCAGGCCATCCTTTCCATTCTGTGGTTCCTTCTTGACCATGGAGATCCTCTCAGCTCTGTCTTTGTAGTCCACAGCTTTCCTGGTGCTTATTTATGGGCAAGCTCTTATTTTAAATCATCCTGCTTGGCTCTTTGCTCTTGATTCTCAACATAAATTTGACAAAAAGCCCCCCCAATAATAGCCAAGCCACTGCCCCAATACTTGGCTGCTTTGAAATATCTTTTGAAAGATCAGTCAGTCCACCATGCTTAAACTCCATCTCAGGCAGTCTCTGGACATGAGCAAAATTCAGATAGTTTTTTGGCTAAGCCATAGCACAAATCATCTGGAGTCCAACAACCAATGCAGTCCTTCTTCCCAGAAGAAACCTTCCCAGCCTGGTCCTTACAGGGAGACTTTCTATGAGCCTTCTGGTCTTCTAAACTTGGACCAGAATCTCCCAAACAGAATAGCTAAAGCTGTTCCACCTCTTCGTAAGTAGATGACCTCTCCAAATCTTTCCTATCTCTTACCATAAGCCATTCCCCAAAACTCCTAATCATGTTTTACATGAAGATGGTCAGGTTCATCACAGCAATGGCCCCACTCCTGGTACCAAATTCTGTCTCATTTACTCTTCTCTTGTTGCTGGGACACATACCCGACATCCAAAATGAAGGAAGGAAAGGTTTATTGAGCTCACAGTTACTGAAGCTTTCAGTTCCTATTCAGCTGGCTCCAACATAGAGGGGCACATGGTAGAGAGCAGTAGTTCATGGTGGCCAAACAGCAACCATGACAACAGAGCGAGAGAATCTGTCTCTCTGTCTCTCTTATATTTCATTTAGGCTGTCTGCCCCAGACTGGGGGAAGTATATACACCCATAATCCCAGCAGTACTAAAATCCATAATCCTGGCCTTGGATCCCCCATAATCCCAGTGGATCACGAGTTAATCACAAATTCTAGAAGTCCCCGCCCGACAACTACATAAGGTTTTAGGGAGACAACTAGACATAAACCATAACAAATGTAAAATCTGTTATATGGGATTAGATGACTGATACAAAGATCTCATTTTTAGTTAGATTTTTCCATTGATAAAGTCTATTAACTGTATTATACAAAATTAATAATTTAATTATGTTGGGCTACTCAATTTAACTCTCTTAAACTAATAAGGTGTTAAAAAGATTTTTCTTTATTTGAATTTCTAAACATTTTAAATAATAATAATGGTACTACTGAAAATAACAGCTGTCACTTTTCTCTGTGAAATTATTTTTCTGGTTTCTAACAGTCTTCACTATTTTACTTGCACTTTGTACTTAGTTGATTTCACTGTTTTTCTTAAACTTTAGCAAAAATGGAAAACCTTAAAAATTTTCTGTTGGCAACAATTGGAAGAATTTTAAATTTATTGGTGTATTTGTTATAGAGCTGAAAACTCAAACCTTAGAATCAAACTTACACAGAGGAGAAACGTTCATTGGGAAATTGCCATTGCGTTTCGCACTGTATCAGCAGACAGCAATTAGCGAGCATTCTACATCACACTTTGATTTATCACCCCGCCCAGCCCAGCTCTCATCTCTGCATACAGGTGATTCCACTGAACTGTCAGAAGTCCTAGGCAGCACTTGACACTTACTGTGCCTGTGACAAAGAAAAGTAATCCAAGTGCAAGAAAGCTTAAGCAGCTAGACCATGGTCACATAAATGCTAAGTGAGGAAGCAAGGGCTGGAATTCAGCCCATCCGAGGAGAAAGCACATGCTTTACAAGCATATCTGATGTTTCTTGAAAGCCCCAATGTGTCATTCTAGAAAACAGAGCATATACACAATATCATTTAATTAATAGTAGCACAACAGGGGTGCATATAATTATTTTCATTTTATAGAGATTTCAGAAGCTTAGATAGTTTCACTGTGTTTAAAATGACTCACTCCTACTTGGTGCACAGCTGGAATATAAAATCATATCTGTTGGACTGGCCTGCTGCTAATGTCATAAAAAACACTAACAAATGCTCTGACATATTCATCACTAAAAAAGGGCAAGACATTCGGTGAGCTGCATCTCCTGCTGCAGCAGTTAAGAGTTAAACAGAGAGACTGAAGCTTATGCTGTTCTTCTCACAGGTTTTCACTGTGCTAATACATTCCAGACACCTGTAGGTGCTTAGTTATGGGGATAATCCAAAGGCTTGTTTCATCTTTCCTCTGCTGTCTCTCACACTGGACTTTGTGATGGAGCAGACACCGAAAAAATATGCACTTGGCCATGTTTTATTTTTGTCAGAAAGCTATCAACAAGCACAGCTGCCTGCGACTGTCACTGAGCTCAATTCTGCAGGACTGCTGAAGAGTGACATGTGGAGCTATTTGCATATCCCCAGACCACACTCTCTGCTATCAGCAAACTGACAAATATATAGTAGTTATGGACTTTAAAAAATGTCTGGGCTACTCATCCCCTTCAGATATATCTGCCTCAAATGCCTGACAGAGCCATTTGTGTGGGATTTATATCAAAATGACATCTGGGTAAATTACATCACAAAGGAGGCACCTTCACATTTTTAAAAGTATTATTCTATCTACACTTTTGCTTCCTGTTTTCTAATAATTAAGACAGCTCTTCTCAAAATGGAGACTAATTCCCATATTTTAATTAGCTTTTTAGGCTTGTTAATTATTTTAATAACTTCTTTTAAAATATTATGGTGCTGGTTATTCAACTCAGAGTTTTGGGCCTATTAGACAAACACTGTAGTGTTAATCTATACTTCCAGCCCTATTTATTTATTTTTTATTTTGAGATAGGGTCTTGCTAAATTGCCCATGCTGATCTTGGTATTAAGTGTCTGTTTCCTAGTAGATGAGATCATAGGCAAGTGCTTGCACCTGACACGATATCTGTTCTCTTTTTAAAGAGAAAATATCCAAAGGAAAGAAAGTTACACAGGAATGTAAGCCATATCCTCTCTGCTGTGGAAATCTTTTTTTCCTTGTTCCTTGTGTGCCTCCTTTGAGAGATACTTCTGTGTATATGAATATGGGTGTGTTTATGGCATTAGACTTTCACAATAGAATAAGAAGCACACTCTGCACGATGTTCAGATACTTAGAGAGCTATTTCTGTGTCAGTAGATCCACAACATGCCTTTAATTATAGACACTATGATACATGATAGTTATGCAAACTTTAAATTGATGTTGCAGAAGTATTTTTAAAGATGATAAAGATAGCAAAAAAATAGAAATGATGCAGAACTTCACTAAACAAGATGATAGTAATACAGTGATGGTTGTTATATTGTATATTGCTGTCTTTGAATTAACTGCTCAAATTACCAGATATAAGAATACAAAATTTTTCAAAAAATCAAGAAGGAGAAAAGAGAATTTAATTATTAAATGTTTCTTTCAATAGACCACTGGGATAAAGGAAATGAAAAAAGAAAGAAAAAAGAAAGGGAAATATTTATGTATATATACAAGTTAGATTGCATAATTGTACCGCTGATTTCCACTGGTCTATTGAAACATGTTTTATTCTATAATGTCTTACTTTGGCTTTTTTTCTTCTTTATATAGATTTATTTGGTATTCATATCAAAACTCTTTGGAACAATTAACTTATGTTCTATTTTATTTAATTACATACAGAAAAATATATTCAAGATAATGAATATTTGGACTACATTTAGTAAGTTCTATTATAGTTCTCATCATTTTATTGAAATATTCTGCCATAAATGTTTTTTTTTTCCCCTGTATTTAGGATAGGGCCTGCAGAGTCTACAGGGTCTCACTACATAGATCAGACTCTTAGTGATTCTCCTGTTTTCAGCCTCCAAGTGCTGAGATATCGTTTTGAATATATTTTGAAATTTAGCAAAGTGCAAAAGATTCGTGCTATCTGAAGAGAAACCAGAGTATGTAGTTTAAAATTTAGGATGCGTAATTTTGTAGTAATTGATACGTTTATCTATAGTTTTTAATATCCATTTTTTCCTACTAAATTATTTCAGATATTTTTTATATGACTGAAAAGAATACTCTGTAATATTTATATTTTTTCACTAGATTAGTGTTATTATGAATTTGTCATCAGTATATGAAAACATAAAATTTCAAAATTTGATATACATAAGTTGGATATGATTAATGTTATCAAACCTGAAATCATATATCATTAAAAATGCAGCATGAAGAATTTATATACTTACCAATTTTTTAAATTTTTCTTTTATAGTTGTTCTGATATTTTTGCCACATTGCACAACAAAATGGCATGCATACATTTTTGTTTTCTAATATAATTTTTTTTTTCAGAACCAAGGATTGAACTCAGACCCTTGTGCTTGCTAGGGAAGCACTTATTCCACTGAGTCATCTGCCTGGCCCCCTTAAAATATAAATTTTGTAGACTTTACAATGTTAACACAATATATAGTATTTTATAAATTTTACAAATAGACTCTTGTCCTATTATTTTATACTCTCAAGGAGATTAATATATATGTCCTATATATTTCTTTTAATTTATTTTTAGGTTTCTTTATCAAAGTGTACATTTGTTGTGAATTTAAATATATTTACATATTTATTTTTAGCTGTTCTCTAAATGAATGATGTTGCTATGAATTTTTCCAACTAAAATAATGTTTAATTTTACTTCTAAAATCAAAAGCAGAAAAAACTTTAAAAATAAAATAAGGAGCAAGATTTACAATATAAATATATAAATTTAGTTTTAAAGAAAAGTACATATTTTGTGATTTTATACAATTTAATTTAGTGGTAAAACGTAGCAGACAAAGGTAAGGATTTATTGACTATAACAAGTTAAGTAATAGAATTTCACTTCTTTGACAGAAGAGCAGCAAATAAATACTTAACAACCAGCTTCCCATACAAATACGGGCCCATTTTCATGTAGAAAAACACCCTCACAAACAACAGATGTGTGTGAACACACAATATACATCTCTTTGAATTGTAGTGGGTTAATTTATTTGTTTCCTCTTTCCTTAACTCTTTCTTCATTGATGTCCTGCCAATCATCACTATATTTTGCAGTGTCCCCTCTTTCTCTACTTTCAACTTAGCTTTGGTGTTGCACCTCCACTCTTTAAAAGCTCTACCTTGTTTCCCCTCTCTTCCTCTTTGTTCATTTCTGTCTTTGTCTCTCACCACACTCACACACATTCCATAGGATATTCTACGAGAACTATTTGATTTTTGTCACACACCGTTGTTTTAGAGAAGTGTGCTTCAGCAAGGATTAGTTGGTGGTAGTGTATGTAGGCAACATTTTCATGCTTGCTGTGAACCATTTGCTATTTTCTTTGGTAAACTACTATTTAATTGTCTTGATTAATGTACTAAGGATAAGTTATTTTTTGGGATATTCATTTTGGGACAGAAACAAAAATGTTCTCTATTATAAATGTTCTCTGCTTGTAATAGTCTAGCATGAACACTTTTAAATTGCATGTCTTCCCGGTGAACAAATATTTCTCACAAAGTCTACTCATATTGCAAAATGGCATTTTCTCATGAGACACCTTTTGCAAATACTTTGTTTACAACCTTGCCTTTTCAATCGTGAGCTTATTTCTGCTCAAGAACTAATTCCAAATCTGGTTCAGGAAATGAACCAATTAGATCAAATGATATGATTTCATGTTTCCAAAAAGAACTTGTTAGTTTTTAATTTCAGATTAAGCCACTTTGAAGACCAGTATTTTCTTGATCTTAGTTTACGTATTTATTCCTAAGCCTTTCATCTCTGTTTATCCATGTATGCCTAGAAATTACACATAAACATTTATGACACAGACATACACATACACACACACGTGTGTGCACAGACAAATAGAAATTCTATATGTGAGTTGGGGATGAGCGTGAACTGTGGAATTTGTCTCTCACCTGTGTACAAGACAGTGATCAGGCTGGCAACGTTTAGCTTTGTTTTCTACTCAGCTTGTTGATTTTCAGTTGTTTTTAGAAAACTGTCCATCAAAGATTTAGAAGTCTGATCATGAAAATCTCTCATACCTTACTTTTGAATAGAAAAAGATCACATTATCATAACTACACATTTGCAAAAATCTACATTTCCAAAGAAATTTTTGTACAATGGCATAAAAATCATACAAGTAGTTTGCACTAAAGCCTACAGTTTGACGCTGCTGCTGGTAATTAGTTTTTGTCGTCTGGGCCACATTTTTATTTGACTTCACACATTTTCAATTGAACACCAACTGTTATGAAGCATATGGGCTCCCATCACAATCCCATATGCTACCGAATGCCTGACTGCTATCTATTTAGGATTCAAACAATGATGAGATTTTATAATGATTTGGAAGTAGGATACCTTTAAACTCTTTATCTAGCTTAGTGTGTTTTAGCAATTGTAAAGTGCAGAACCATGCAGTTTCCCTAGCATTTTTTTCCTCCAGTACATTTGAAGTTTGAGGAGAAATGTTTATGTGTTGAATTTTATTGAGAAATTATCTTGTTATAAGGACAACTATTTGGACTTTCCATCCATATTTTCATTTATGAATGGGAACATCTTTTATCCATAGGCTGCATATGTTTGAAGGGGAAATACAAAATGGCTTCAGAAACATAATATCAAAAATTACAGATAATAGATGGAAAGCCACCCCAATGAATATTACCTGTGCTATTCATATTTTTATCTTAGGAAAACATTCCACATGAAATGACCCCAATTAGAAAGAATACTAATTGCTGAAAATAAAGTTTGCAAATCTGCCTTTAACTATCTAAGTGCTCAAATTCCTGAAAGCTATTGTCTACATAACATATATCTTTTATTTGAAGTTAAATTTTTAAACTACTGCATTCAAGATGTAAAATTATTGGAATTTTGTGATCTGATTGCTCCGTATAGTATTTCTCAATATCTGAAGACATGAAAATACATTCTTTGTGATTGCTCAAAATCTGATTTGTGGAAAGGCCAGAGATTCACTTATTCTATGCTACAATATAATTCATAATTTCATAAACAATGTAGCTCAATTCTTTTCTTTCTTTCTTTCTTTCTTTCTTTCTTTCTTTCTTTCTTTCTTTCTTTCTTT
>NDGM011206572.1:670-18417 GCA_002564305.1 Octomys mimax | reverse complement strand
CTGCTAGCAGAAAATATGTCTACATTATGTGTGTGCAATATAAAATCATAGCCACAAGCCCAGGTGTCCATAAAAAAATAAACTGTTGAATTAAGCATGAAAAAAAGGACAGATAAAATAATTGTGCAGCATTGTGAAGTCTAGGCAGCTCATGAATCATTTCATCTTAGGAAGTCTTTGACTTCCTAAAGTCAAAGATATTTGTTCACTAAGGCATTTATTCTGGGCGATCAGCATTCCTCACATCCAAGCTGTGTTTGTTTCCTCTCACTTAGAAAAGTGCTATTTTGGAGGATCCCCAGTTGAGGTGAAAATCTTTGAGTTGTAGAGGCTTCAGAGTGCTTCTCAACCAAGTGTTTCATAACTAACTAATGTTCAAAACACACCCATGGCACTGCTAGTACTATTCTATCATTCTTCCTGAGTTACAAACACATTAAAACATTATTCAAAGTAATCAATAAATCAGAACATTGAAAACAAACATAGCAGTCAATGTTTGAAGGACCAGGACTTGACTGATGGACTATGCCTTTCCAACCCTACTCTTCTTGTGCTTTTTTTTTTTCAGAACCAGGGATTGAACTCAGGCCCTTGTGCTTGCCAGGCAAGTGCTTATTCTGCTGAGCTGTCTCCCTGGCCTCTCGTGCTTTTATTCATGTTCCTGATCTGAGAGTGTAGCTCGGTGGTAGAGTGCTTGCCTAGGGCATGTGAGGCCCTGAATTAAATTCCCAGCACCATGCATAAAAAAATATCAAAATAAAGTTTGCACCCAATAATTTTTGGTACATTCTCACCTGTAGTTTGTGTAGTGGAATCATGAGGAAAGAGACAAGGAATTATTCAGAGTTAAAATCTTGACTTAATGAATGGCAAGTTTTCATAGACATGCGCTAATAGCAAGTCCTTTTCTTGTGTAAGTTGATGAGTATCTAAATCAGGTACACATGCAGAGAAGAGATACTTCTCAGTTCTCCACCAAGAGCTGTGACTCTGAAAAGGTGACCAAGAGGTGAACTGAAAAGATTCCAGAAGGCAATTAATTATAAATTAATAAAATTAGCTAATATACCATCTTGCATGTGTAATTTATTGAGGACTTATATCATTGCTTATATACTAAGATTGGAATGATTTACATCTACAAAAATAAGAAAAGCAGATGATTTCTGCTGAGGCATGTCTTTTAAGTTGAGCAAACTCTAATTTTTCATACACTTCTAAGTTATCCTACCTGTTTAAATGATGCTAGTAATAAGTAGCCAGTGCTAGAATTCATAAATATCATTTACTAACTGGGGACTCAGGATAGACTATTGGCAGCTAATCAACAAATTCTACTGGTTGCTTTTTTTAAATCACTCTAAAACTCTAACTTTTATCTTATTTCCTCTTATGTGTACTATAATAATAATCTCCCAGTCTCTAGAATTTCATTTCTTTTATCCATCAGGTATATCACAGAGTGGTGATTAAAAATTGATCATATCCCTTCTCTGTTTAGAAATCATTAGTGCTTTCCCTGTTACATATGGTTTAAACCAAAAGGACTTTATGTAGATCTTCTGACCCTTGCTACCTTGTTATTCACTTCCATTAACCTGTCTCAGACCAAGACTTCGAGTAGGTGGCAGCTATAATGGGACATTTATGAACATCTTGAAGAACCACTCAACGAATTCTTTTACATACACCAGATTCCTTAAACCTCTAAGGCAGTTACTGTTATGACAACTGAACACCCTTCCTTTGCCCCAAACTATGCACATCTTGATCCTTCCAATATTTAACCAATATGGCAAAGAATGGAGTCAGTAAATAGTATTCATTTATTTCATTTCTCTAGTTCACATTCCTGAAAGAAGAGAACATAAATATGAGAAAGTTCAAAACAAGATTCTAATGAAAAAAGGAGAAAAAAATTCTGAAAGTTATATAATGAGTTCTTTCCTATGCTGTATTATTTTCTACATGCATCTCATTTTATTTATTTAATTCCGTATTGAATCAAATATTCCCCTAACTTGAGTGTTTTCTCATCATCATCCAGTTTAGGAGTATGAATTATTTCCAATGGTAAGGGAACATTAAAATACTGCCAATTCTACTAATTAGAACATTGTCACTAAATTTTAAATTAGGACAACTAAAGCTTCCAAGTGCATAATGGGAGAGCCTGGGGCTGCCGAGTCTATCAAAACATTACGCACGAATATAGTTTATCTGCCATATTTTTCAGTCAAGAGCCTTTCTGCTCTTGTGTGAACCTCACTTAATTGTGCTGTTAACTAAAGTTTCACAGAGTACCAAAAACATTTAAAAAATAAGTTGCAGATAGGACATTTGTGAGTATCCTTGCAGTAGGAATATTTTGTGATTCTATCTTTTTGGGTATGGAAAACATATAAGTATTTTGAACATTTTACATAACCAGAAAGGTTTTTCAGGTGTGGAGGACCACCTGAGCAGCTGTTCGTGAAAGAAGGGTGATTGTCTCCATTTTGCCTGAGCACTAGATCCCCAAAATGTTGGCTACTATCTCAATAGCATAATGCAAATTACTCTTTGCATATGGCAGAGGTAAATGTAGGCCACCTACCTAGCTCAGCTCACAGTGCTCACCTACTTCCCACAATTCTCAGGGATTCCTCCTCAAGCCACTTCTCCTCCACTGAATAAAACCTGGGTGTGGCCCTGGGTCAGCCTCTTTGTTCTGGAAAGCCATCTTCATGGCTGGCCTCTTGTCTCCCCAATAATTATAACTATGTTTCAGTGTCTTTACTTGCACCGTGGGTCGCACTGGGGGTGGTAGACTGGAATTAACTTAATGGGATTCCAATAACATATTTTTGGGATTACAAATATTGATGTCTTGGACCAAGATGAGAACCTGGAGGAGACTCCTACAGGGTAGTAAAAATATCCACCTAACTGCACCCTAGATATACCATTTTCATTTCTGTGTGGCCTTTCTGCTTGAAACAACTTTCTCCATGTATGTAATGTCCCTATCCCTTGGTCTCATGAAACTAATCATCCCTATACACACCTCAGCTGCACAAAGCACAAAGCAACCCGAGTTTAAGAATCCATACCTTTATCTCTGAGAAGTTTCAGGACTTAAGACATATCCTGAATATGGAGGAAAGTTTTGAATTGTAGGAGAAGAATCACTGTGTATAGCAATGTGCTTTACAATTCAATAATAAAATTATTAAAATGGCAGTTAGTTTTAATCATTTCTTTAACTCCTTTCTTTTGTTTGATGCAAGAAACTGATCTGCTAGGAACTTTTCTATAAATAAAGGTGTAGTGTTATATTTTTTTTGGACACAATTAACTTTCTGGAATAATCTGAGCCCAAGGTTGTACAGACATTTCTGTCAGGCTTCTTGCCATTGGCTGCTGATAGTTACCAGGGGAGAAGTAAAAGGTTATTTGTGGTTCTCAAAACATTCTCAGGGCTGGCCAGATAGCTCAGCAGACTAAAGCATCTCCCTAGGCAGAGTGCAGAGGTCAGGGTTCAATCTCTGGCCATGCCATGCTGGCTCTGCTCCTGGGGCATGCTAAACTGGTGATTGAGACTGGGTGTGGTGGCATGTGCCTGTAATCCCAGTGCTTGGGAGACGGAAAACAGGAGAATCACTATGAATCCGATCTACGTAGTGAGACCCTGTAAGACCATGTACTAAATACATTAAAAAAAAATTTCAGTGTATGCTTTCTCCCATACAAATCTATACTAGAACTATAAATACAAAATAAATGCTGATGTGATGGTGAATTTCATTATGACTACATATTTTTTAAATATTAAAGAAATTTTTTTCAAAAGCTAAGACTGATTTGTAGGCAACAAAGAACATATGCCTTAAAAAAAGACATATAGAACATCTATATCTAAATGGAAAAGCTATCATTTGGGGTCACAAGGACATCTTTGGGAAGACTATAAAAATATCCTTAAGTACAAAATAAATAAATGTAAGGAACAATAATACAAAACAAAGCTCGCTTATCAAGAATGGGGAATGGATAAGGCATTTTCCTTTCCAATGTTTATCAATACATAGTTTCCAATGTTTCCTTTCCAATGTTTACCAATACATAGTTCCTCTATAATTCACAGGAAATCCTGAACTACATATACCTTTCCATGTAAAAAGTGGCCTGGGGCACAGGAGCTGAAGTGATGCATGTCAAAGGTAAAAGCACATTTCTTTTTAGCAGGAAAAAGTGGATCACATGGAAATGTTCCACTTCAATATCTTCGCGGCTTTCTTGCCAAAGGACTGATGCATATTTAATCATTTTATCTAATGGATGTGATTTCTCCAGTCCCCATTAGGGAAGCTCTTGCTCTGGTTCAGCTGAGCACTCTGATTACATTTCCTGACTTTGTGGTTTCGGAGAAGCAGAGCCGGTGAAGTATTCCCTGACTGATCCATTGGCTTTTGCTACAAGCAAGAGAATACAACAAGATCTTCCAAGTCATTATTCTTGGGGACTGAATTTGTGGATTCATCATATCTGAACCTCTAGCGACAGTACCTAAAAGATTCATTGTAATGATCAGTGAACATAATTTTTAAAATAAAGGGTCCAATGTTTCTTGATTAGAATTGGAACAAATGGCATTCTAGAGTTATGAATAATAAGAAGCTAATCATAAACATTCCTAATACTGCTTTAGACTATTTTCATATACAAAATAATATAATGGTACTTGAGAATTTTTAAAGTTCCAAAATAGTGCAATATAATGCTTATTACTGCAAAGCACAGTTAAAGTAATACAGTAAAATATTTAAGATAGTTAGACTATGTCATGAATAGTGTTTCCTATTGTCCTGTTTTGCTGCATATTCTTAAGAATGTTCTTAAGACAAATGCACAATGTTGAAACTATGTTTAGAGCTGGCTAAACATAGCTAGCCAGCAGATTAAAGCACCTGCTTAGGCAGACATAAAGGCTGGGGTTTCAATCCTGTAATGTAAGTGCTCGGGAGGCTGAAAAACAAGAAGAATCACTACAAGTCTGCTTTGTGTAGGAGACCCTGTAGACCCTGTACTAAATACATTAAAAACATAAAAAGCAAAAAAAAAGAACTACATTTAGCATTTCTAGACTATCACACCTAAACCTGCAAAATGAAAACAATCTAATTAACTTGGAATATTGATACACTTTCCTGTTGTATTTTGAATGAAGATTTACACAGTCCTACTTAATAGCATTGTTTATATTAATTGTGTACAATATAATCTTTTGAAGTATGTATACATTGTGAAATGGTTAAATATAACTGACAAATATATTACCTTACATAATTCTTATTTTTGTGCTGAAATTACTTAACATCCCTTACCTTTGCATTTTTTAAAAGAATACCATATAATATCAGTCACTACAGTCATCTTCCTCTGCAAGTCATCTTGAGTTGATTCTTCCCAGCTAACTACATTATATCCTTTCACCTCCATCTCCCCATCATTCCACATTAATTCACCACACTGAGGTGGTTCATATTCTGCTCTCTATGAAAGCATTTTTAAAAATTTTGCATTTATAAGATCATGCAGTATATATGTTTCTGTGCTGGGGTTATTTTACTTACCACAGTATTCTCCAAGTTCACTCATGTTGTCTCAAGACACATGATCTCAACCTTTTATGATTAAATAATATGCCATCATTACCTTAAGTGTACTGCATTTTCTCTATTAGTTAATACATACAACAGTGAGTATCAATGTTTATTTCCTATCTTAATCATTGTGAATAATTCTGTAGTAGACATGGGAGTGTGGATATCTCTTCAATATCCTGATTTCATTGGGTATATACCAAAAGTGGTACTGACAAATCATTTGGTCATTCTCTTTGAATATAGTTTAAATTTAATAATAATTTAATTTTAACATAATTTAAATATAATATTAAAATATAAGGAGCTGCCACATTTTTTTTCACAGTGGTTGTGCTAATTTATATAAAGTTACTCTTTTCTCCACATGTTCACCAACTGTATTTTATCTTTGATATCTCTGTAAGGTTTGATGTCCCCAATGATTAGTGACAGTGGTCAGTTCTCATGTTTTGTTACTCATCACCTTATTTTTTAATATTCTAATACAAAATATATAATAGGTAAATGTGTATGACTTAATGATGCCCTTTTAAAAAGTTTATTCTATTCAACAAATATTTACATTATTTTATATACATTCCTTTATTATGACACATGATAAAGTATGCAGAATGTGATCTAATTAATAAGTAAATAATGAAGCATCATTGCAAATTGATGACGGTATTATATTAAAAAATGAGTCTACTATGATGACAATATAGAAAGACTGAAACTAAAAAATTGAACTATGCATGAATTTTCATGACCCAGTAGGTAATATTTAGAAATACAATCCTCAATCAAAACAGGTTTAGCAGCAATTAAATATATATTTGGATTTTATTGAATGCATATTTATTAGAAATTTAATGAATTGATTTAGAATATTCTGCTTTAAATTTGTTAACTTTTCTGTTTCATTGCAGTAACATTATAAAATGTTATCCTAAGTGTTAATCCCTGTCAACAATTATAAAAAACTGGTGTTCTCCTGTTAAATTGAAAAACTGAGAAAAAAGAGACCATTAACTTCTAATAAAGGTCTATGTCAGGACTACGAAAAATCTCTCTGAACAGGGTTTGTGGGTTTCTGCTGCTCTATTCTGCTCTTTCAATTGTATTTGTTTTGCTCATAGACACATAAGATTTCTTTTGAAATAAAATTTTATTCTCTTAAAAATAATAAAAATAAAAAGAGCAAAAATTTGCTTTAAAACACATAGTTGCATAATGACAAGAGAGTTTCAATTCACTGTATAATATTTGTTCAGGAAGAAGAAACTCAGGATCTACAATGGGAACTTTGATCATCTTCACCTCATAAGAAAATTGTCCCTAGTTGAGGTTCAGCATAATCTGTCATGTCTTTGGCAGAGAAGGCTTTTCCTAACCTGACGCCTCTCTTGCTCTATCTGAAGTCACACTGTCTACATTCCAGCTTCATCAGTCTCTGTTTCATTTCCAAAAGGGGCAGCCAGATGATTCCTGTAACCTCCTGATGTTCCCTCTGTTCAAGCAGTTTCAACTCCCCAGAACACCTGATTATTCGTTGTCCAATGCTCACTTCACTGTACGAGGAGTCTGACCTCCTCTAGCTTTCCTCAAATACAAACTCAATACTTCATCCTTTACCCTGTCCTCTTCTGATTTGAGCTCCCATCAGTCCCCTATGGTACATATGTATCCTAACTCCAGTTATGCCTCATTTCTCTCATCACCCTGACTTCCACTAGATTCTAGCCTGTGTAGACAAGAAATGTGCCCTAGCATCTTTCCTCATCAAAGTATATCATGAAATTTCTATATGCTTAGTGAATGAAGACTGTGGAAACTTCTCAAGGCAAAGCTTAAAGCAGGACTTTACCTAGTGATGTTGCCTTTAAGATAATGTGTATGTTATGCTGAATTGTTGAGAAAAGATATGAAAAAATTAGTTTCTATAATAATATGTAAGCCTCTTCAAATAGTCATATCCTTGATTATACATCACAAACATTACCTGTCATTTATGGCACTCTGACTAATTTCTCTTTACAGAGGACATTAAAAATGTTCATGAAAAGAGCATCTTAGCTTTGCAAGTAGACTGATGTATCCATGAGACATAAAGGGTGTACACCATTAGAAGGAGGGCATGCGGGTGCATGTAACCCCAGCACATGGAAGGCTGATGCAGAAGGACCACAAGTTTTTCTTAAGAATCATAAATAATATATTTGAAACATACTTATTAAAAATAGGAAATGTTTCAACTTCTGACAATAACAAATTATACCTTTATTATTTATTTATTTATTTAATTTATTTATTTTCATTTTTGTGTATCTGGTACAGGGTCTCACTACGTAGCTTAAACTCTTAGTGATCCTCCTGTTTTTAGCTGTCTCAGTGTTGGGATTACAGGTGTGCACCACTATGCCCAGACTCATTCACTGGCTCAGCATGTCCTGTAGCCAGGGCCAGAGTGGCTTTTGGAACCGGGGATCTAACCTAGGTCCCTGCACTTGCCAAAGCAGGCACTTTAGTCTGCTGATCTATCTTGCCAACCCTTACCATTGCTTTTTAAACATAGGCATGATTAAAATACACAACTCCTCATGAATAGTAACTAATTTTGCCAGCAAATAATGTAGTTTATTTAAAGCTTGTATGCCAAGAAAACCAGAAGCAAGATATAAAGAAAAAAGTTTATCCATAGACATAAGATTTAATCCTTTTCAGATGGTCACGCACATAACTGATCCGCTTTTATTAATATAATTGAATGCAAAAATATAAATTTTTTATTTGTAGAAAACTGAGAAAATTTTGAAAATCATAAGAATTAAAATAAGAGTAATCTATTTGGAGAATATTACTTCTGACATCTAAGGTACTAATTTAATCTTTATATCTAAAATGTTTTCATTCCATACATATGTACTTTATTATTTCATAGTCAGGCTTTAGGGCAGTTAACATCAAGACTAGAGTACTTTAAATCAAGTAGCTGGGACCAAACTGCAGGTTTCTGACTCTGACTTTTCCCCACATTGCATTTGTAAAGGTATGTTTGAAGAATAAATAAGCCCACTGATTTCAATATAATGAGAACAAAAAGTGATTTCCTCTCTTTTACATATTTCCTAGCCACCTAGATTCTTGCCATAGAGATGACCACTGTAGCAATCTTGAGTGTCTATTCACTTGATTTTAACAGAATCTCTCTCTCTCTCTCTCTCTCTCTCTCTCTCTCTCTCTCTCTCTCCATGTTCATTTCTCTTTAATGTAAAAGTACTCTATTTCCACATCATTCAACACATTTTCTCACCTAACTTTAGGACCTGGAAATCTTTATTAATACAAGTAGGACCATTTCTTTCCACAGCAATATCACAAATTCCTGTGCTAAGGTTGTGTGAAAATTATCTAACTACTCTTCCTCTGTAGAACATGTAGGCTGATTCCCAAAACTATTCTCATACCTTCTCGTGCATAACCTCACAATGCAGGTTGATATGTTTGAGGCCCACAACTGAGGCAGGGACTGCTGAGTCACAATTGTGTCTGTATTTTTAATTTGAAAGAAGACAGAATTGTCAAAATTCCTTTTCTATCAATTTATACCTCCAGAGTATGATAAATAGAGGATGATATGAGCATATTTTGAAGAATGTTTTATAATTGTTCTCACTGTTATCATTCTAAAAAAAGGGAATGATAACTTCTCAGTATTTTAGCTGGCATTTTCTTATCTGAGTGAGACTGGGGACTTTTTTCATGACATTAGAAGCCATTTGTGTTTCCATTTCTGTGTGCTGTTGGTATATAGCTTTGTCCACTTTATAATGGGCTTTTAAGCTCTTTCATTATTTAAGAAACCTTCAAAAATTAATAAAATTAGTAGATTTCTCTGGACTATGTGAACAATATTTTTTTATCAATTTGCTATTCTCTATCATTTTTTACTTTTTGTTAATGACAATTTTATTTTTGATGCATCCTACTTTCAATTAAAGTGAGTTAAAATTGGTTATCCAGGTACATCAATACTTACTAAGTGTCATTTTTATCTACCTGTTAGGATGCCTCCTTTATAATTTACAGGTATAATTATGTCTGTTATGTTTATAATACTGTACTGTACTTTCTTTTACTGACCTATTTGCTGGAACAATACTCCCATTATTTTAATTATTTATTTCATAAGATGATTTAAACATTATGTACTGTAAGCATATATAAAAAAAGCAAAGGGATGAAGTGATGGATGGAGGGGGACAGGGCAAAGGGGAAGGAAATTAACGTGTGTGATGTGCATGTACCAACTTCTCCAAAGGAAGGTACAGATTAACAAACAAGTACTGTAAAAATAATCTGAAAAAAATTTAATGAGATTAATATTATCAGACAGTATTCTTGTTTTAGTATATATTTGCTTAGCTAACTAGAGCCAGGTTATGTGAAAGCATAACTATTTCACTTTTGTTTTCATTAAAATTACAGTATATTTACAAGTTAACTTACAAAAACTTAGTGTATCTACATGTTTTGATACCTTTCCTTAAGGCACCTGCTTGGATTACAAAAACAAAGTATTCATAGTAGGAAAAATAAACTAGGCTGTTTGTAATATTTTTATGACAAAAATTATATGATTATGATCTGGGGATGTCATAACATTCCATGATATGTTTTGTTTCAAATATATAAAAAAGGAGAGAAAGAGCAGCTGACCAAGCACCTGTCTGGCATGTGCAAGGTCCTGAGTTCAATTCCCAATACTGAAAAAAATACATAAAAAATTAAAATCTATAATCTCAAGAGGAATATTATATGGAAGAGAATTACGATTATTGTCTATAGTTGCTAACAGATCTGAAATTTTAGTAGAAAATTGTCAAAATGTCATCTACACATCATGCATAAAGGAATTTGGAAAAATAGTTCTTTGATTCTTTTTTTGTATTTTTTTTTGGGGGGAGGGTCTACAGATGTGCAGGGTCTCACTACTAAAGCGGACTCATAGTGATCTGTCTGTTTACAACCTTTCAAGAGCTGGGATTACAAGCACGCACCACCGTGCACAGTCTCAATTACCATCTGAATGCTCCCAGGAGCTGGCTGGCACAGCAGGCCTGGGGATCAAACTCCCTGTCCCTGTGCCTACTCACAGAGCTTTAATCCATTGAGCTATTTGGCCTGCCCTGGAAAAATAGTTCTTAAGCTCATCCTTTGTTGAGAACATAAAATCATCATAGATTTAGGTGACCTCAGCGTCACTGAAGCACGACTACAAAAGAAATCCTAAACTTTTATTAAAACATCACACAAAATATCCATTTACTTTAAAATATGAGAGATCTTCCTCTTCCAAAATATCAACAGGATTTAGGCAAAAAGATGTATATTTGATGGTAGATTCTTAGATTTGAATTTCCCGATTATTTTATATAATTGCTTTTGTGATATTATACAAATTCCTCATAAATTAAACAAATGATAGGCCCTAAAAGGTTATCACCCAGGATATAGCTTTTTCCTTGAAGTATCTGTTATAATTTGGAGATTAATCATATGACAGCAGTGTTATTTTTACATATACACTTCAATTTTTTAAAGGCAAATTATGCTTGAGTCTAACAAAGAGAAGGTGTATTAAAAAGCATGGTTGTTATTTAGGTTTTGTTTTTCTAATGTTTATGACTTCAGTTTAAAACTTAGGTCTGCAATAAAACAAAGTAAAAATATATGTGTTAGATTAGACCTTGGAGAAGTTAATAATTTTTTTCTTTAAATGTTGGTTTTTAGATTGCAAAATGGGGCTGAAAAATGACCTTATCCTATAAGGTCATTATTGTATTTTAACTTTAGCACATTTCTTGTTTTCGTTTTTTTGTTTTTGGAACTGAGGGTTGAACTCAGGCCCTTGCACTTGCCAGGCAAGCACTTATTCTACCGCGCTAACTCCCCGGCCTCACATTTCTTGGTTTGTCTTAAGTGTAAAAAGCATCACAGATACTGTCCAAACTATGAAGTAGAATTATGCTACCTTGCTTACTGACCATGCAAAGGTGTCTTGCATTCATTCCATAAACACTTCCCATTGAATTCCGCTCTTTCCCTGAACTACAGCCTTGCGGCTATCTATTCTCCCATGATGCCAAGCAGCGGCAGGGAAGCAGAGGTTTCTATCCACTCGTCTGGAGAGCAAACAGTAGGCAGGGCCTTCTGCTGCATTACTGAGTTCTGATGCTCAGAAAGTCGGGGGTATGAAATGCATTTTCCCCAACTTACCTCACTAGGGTATAATCCCTTCCCTGAGTTGCAGAGCACCTATCGCCATAGCTACAATTAGTAGTAGTGGCTTTTATCAACTTATTATACATTGACTTTACATGATGTTCTAAAGAAAAGTGAATATACTGGCAAGTTCGCAATAAACTTTTTAACAGCCCATACAGAATCATTTCTACTTACGGAGCTGTCAATTTAGAAAATTTTAAAGACTGAACTATGCTCCCTGTAAAAGTACAGGGAGACTACATTTACTTGTACCACCAGATGGCAATATATGTCTCGTGCAGCCATTCTATTTCATTTTATATTTATCTTTTAAAGTTTTATTAGTATATGTTTGCAGTGCATGATGATTATAGTCATTGTAGGAAATTAGTACATGTTCATAACACACTTCATTTCTTTTTTTTCCATTCTTCCCTCTCCTTTCATTTTGTCAGCACTAGATTCATTTATTTTTCATGCAAGTCTTGATAAAGTTAATTATAATGTATACAGATTAACATCCAGGCAGAAAATCATATAAAACACATCAAACAATTATAACAAGTCAAGGTACACGTTTAGATATGTTGTCCACACTTCATTAAAAATAACTTGTTTTCTCCTTCTTACTGTCATCTGCCTTTCATTTGGCACTTCATTTACCTATCGACCTTTTCATGTACGAGAAAGCAGGCAATATTTAAATTTCTATGTTAGTCCCTGGTGACACAAGGATGCCTAGACCATGTATCACATACAGGATGTGTGCGTTGTTCTACTTATTTATTTATTGGTGGTACCAGGAATTGAACTCAGGACCTTGCACTTCCCAGACAAGCACTTATTCCACTGAGCTATCTCCCAGCCCCATGCATTGTTCTTAATGTGAAAAGAATGGCTAAATTTATCAGACGTATGAAATAAAAGCATACCAAGAGTGTTGGACAACTTAAAACACATAGACACTGTGATATTGTGATGCAATAAAATAATAATAACAATAATATAATGAATAGCAATATAATGAATTGTAAACCCATCAAAGATGAATCCTTTGACACTGAGAAGAATTATACTGTAAGTTCAAATGTAATAGACAGTAAAATACAAAAAAGCATTTATTTTAAAACTGGAAAAAGTTCTGGTACTTAAGAGCTCCAGAACTTAATGCCAAAGCAAGAGAGGATCAGGTATATGATCAAAAAGTTGGAATCCAAGCAGTGTCAGCTGCCAAGGAAATATTCCTGACAGGCCAGAAATGGTTTAATCGACTCAAAGCTCTTTTACTCCATAACAGAACAGGAAAGCCCAGCACCATGCCCACCCAGTGGGTTCTCTAGACCATGGTGACAATCGCTGCAATGTGATTACATCTATGGACAGTATTCTTTCAGGTCGCGTATGAGCGAAAGGGGGCAATATCACTTTGTAATTCCAAATAAGCAGTTTGGAAATTCATCTAAGAGTGGTAGAGTACAATGAGATAAGAAACATGACATTAGGCATCCGCCTTCGGTAAACTGCTGTGTTGGTAGGCAAAAAAATTGACCACATTTCCTACTTTTCTACTTCATCTTTGAACTAGTGGCTGTAATCATGGCAAGCACCAGTGACTCTGATCTTCACTCGGGAATATGCTAAGACTCCTATGCTGCTGTTTAAAGCATACGCTCCTTTAGGGAAGGTCATAACAGTTTTTAAAAAGTTGAATTAAGTGTATGACAATATTTCTTACTTTCTCCCATTTTTAGGAAAGACTTTTTAAACATCCTCAATGTAAGCAGGCTTAGAATAATGAGAAAAATTCTGTACTATAGCCACAGAATGACAATGACCTGGGAAGAAAATTATCACTACCTTTCTTCAAACTTTTATTCCAGAAAATACCTTATCAGGAAATAAAAATTCTGAGATAAAGCAAATATAAGTACTTAGGAAATAAACACAATGATTCAATGTCAAAAATGCTTAACTTTAATGTAAGGATTGTACTTCTTTGAAACATTATTCTAATTAGCGCATGGAAAAGATAATAGTTTTAAAAAGAGGTTCATATTTTCATGAAAATATAAACCTTATTCAGTGACCTTGACTTTCTTGGTCACTTTTTTAATACTCTGGTAACTACCCAATAGGAGGAGATTCTGTTCGGGGACTTAGACTTGACAATACTTAGACAATACTACCCAAAGAAGTATCAGTGACATCTACACAAAATTTTTGACATCAGTAATCTTTCAGACACATATTGGAAGAGGTTAATATCACTGCATGACTCCAATAAGCAGTTTGTAGGTGAAAATTCGTCTCAGGATGAAATTGTCCCCCCTCAAACATTGATTTTTAATAGTAAACTTTTCTAAAAAATATTACAAAACAAAGTGTGAAAATTAGTGCACTTATTAAAAATTAGAGAGAGGACATTTTCAAACTCATTTTACTAAAGTAAATCTTAGATTCTAAATAGATTCCTATCATAGATTTCATTTATACATGAAGAAAAATATATTGCTTTTTATTTTTTTACTCACACCAGTTTTATGAAGCCCACTGTGTGCAAAGCATTGTTTTGGAATCTGTGAGGATTATTACCATAGTAAGACAGAATTCTTGCTTGACTTAGTCATTGTGTCTAATACCTCAAATTAGAAAATATTGTACTGAAGTTTTGAATTTATGCAAGGAACAAAATTTTCCTAGACTAGTAAAGAAGAGGTGAAATCTGAACTTTTTCTCAGTAGAACTGGGTAGAAAGAATATAAATATATGATACATTATCCTCACCAGGAACTTCCCTATGCTGTCAGTATACTCATCTGATACATTAAGAAATTCAACTTCTGTTTTAAGAAACAAAATAAAGCAAGACAAGGCACAATAAGATGGGGATTACTAGAAGAATAGTAAATATTCAGAGCAAGTCACATTTAATGTAAAGCTAGAGCTCTGGGAGCTGTGGGTGAAGGGAAATAGAAGACTCACAATTTATAAGAGGTGTAAGAACTTTTTAAAGCATTGATCCCATAGCTAAACATGACAGCTAAAGTGAAATCTGTAAACGTCCAAGAAGAAAACATAAGGAAAAAATTTAGGAAATTGAACTCTGTGGTGATTCCTTAATTATGGTACCAAAACCACAGGCGACAGAAGAAAAATATTGGTCAAATTGGACCTTGTTAACACCAAGTCATTCATGTATCTCACTATCTGAGAAGAAAAGGCAACCTGTGAAATGAAAGAAAACATTTGCAAGTCATGTTATTTCAGCAGATTTTAATACAATGAAACAAGAAACAACCGCACTTCAACAGGAGCCAAAGATCTGAATAGAAATCTCTTCGAAGAATAAATACAAATAGTCAAGAAGCACATTTTAAAATGTTTAGTATCACTAGTCATTAGGAAAACTCAAATCAAAACTATGAGATACCACTTCATGTGCAGTAAGATGGCTGTTATCAAAAATAGAAGATAAAAGTTGTGAGGGTGAAGAGAAACTGAACTCTTGTGCATTGGCAGTGGGGATACAAAGTACTACAGTTTCTGTAGATAAGGGTGTCATGGTTCTTCAAAAAACTTAAAGTTAGTATCATCATATGACCTGAAATCTGACTTCTGGGTATATACTCAAGATTATCTAAAGCAGGAACTCACACAGGTATTTGTATACCAATGTTTGTAGAAGTAAAATTAATAATAACCTAAAAGAAAAAATGATCCAAATGTCCATCAAGAAATGAATGAACATGTGGCATATACTCAATACAATATTATGCCTAAAAGGGAATAAAATTCTTAGATATACAACAACATGGACTAACTTGGAAAACATTTCACTTGGTGAAATAACCCAGACATAAAAAGAAAATGCTGCCTATTTATACAAGGAATATAGAATAGGAAAATTTATAGAGATAGTACAATGGTGGGTACCAGGTGCTAACAGAAGGAAGGAATAAGAAGTTATTCTCTATGGTGAATAGACGTAATTTAGGATGATGAAAACATTTTGAAGGTGGATAGTGGATATGGCAACACAAAGCTTAATGGCCTTAATATCTCTCAATTATATGCTTAAAATTGCTTAAAGTGGTAACTGTCATGTTATTTATGATTTAGAACAATAATATTTTTTAAAAGTAAGAAAGTGTTTCCTAAAATTTGTAAGGAAAAGAGTCTTTGGAATATTAAAATCATGGCATTTATCAATGGGTCAACCCCAAGGAAATAAAACCTAAAGGTATGCTTCCAAAGAATTTTGTTTTGTAGCTATGTAGAATACTTGACTTACTAAGTAATGAAAATATTAAAATACTACTACTTCTTTACCTCTCCTTTGGGTCCCAGAATATAAAGAATTGAACAGACTCTCAGTTTTTACCTATAGCACATTAGATCTTTCTTTAATCTGAAAAGCAATAAAGGTTTTCAATAATTCAATCTGTTGTAGATGAAAAGGAATACAAAATATTAATATACAAATCATCAAAATGATAAAAAGGTTATTTTGTTATTTTGTGTGTGATGACATTGCAAACATATATTGTGATTTTTCTATTTGTCATATGTGAACAGGAATCCAACCAAAAGAGACATCATTCCCTCCTTCCCAGAGTTTGTCTCCTGCTAGCTTTGTACAGAGGCTTATGTGCAGACCTCCGCACAGGGTTAGCAGTCTTTAACAGATGCGGAGAGGGGTCATCTTTTACATTTTCCTCTGCATTGCTGCCACACTAGCTACATTGCTGCTTTGTAAACATGTCTTATAATAACAATGCCCAATTAATTTCCCAGGACATATTCTGAAGGAAAGAAGACAGAAAATTTTAAGAAAAAGAAGGAAGAAACAAGCATGCTTTCAGAGTCCAGAAAACATAAATGAAAGGTGTGTAATACTGAGCCTTCTTGTGGGCTGCTCAGGGCATCACAGGCCCCCTTCACCTCTACCCTAGGGAAGTCTGCAGGGCTTCCCTCTACACAAATCCTCAGGGCACCATTACCAGCCTGGATGCCGACTCCTGCCCTACACACTTTTGAGCCCAACCAAGTGGGGCTTAATGACTGAGCACTAGCCCAAGACAAATAGATTGAGGTTGGCTCCTTTATTTCTTATCTAGGAGTCCAGTTCTGAGGCAAACTCTCTCAGAGACAGCCTTCGCTTCAGGAGTGGCTTTGGGTTTCAGCCTTCTTTTTTGCACCAATGTGAGTACATATTAAATATTTTGAGTCCTGAGCAATGAAGGCTAAATATTGTCATCCATACCTGGTGAGCCCAAACTGGCTGAAAGCAGTGCTAAGACGTGCCAGTGACAAGAGGCTGAACAAAGTTACCCAGATGTGGGTAATTTGCTCCTGTGAATTCATTAAGAGCACATTTCAGTGAAAATAATGATGTTTTAATAAAATTAAGTACATAATTTCAAATAAATATGTATCATGTATTTAAATTATGCTTTATGTATTAAGAAAATCTGCATATAGAGCCCTAAAGGATGTTATCTTTGAAACATGCATTGTAGCATAATTGATATATAAAAGACACTACCATCATATAAATCTGATGATAGGTGTGCATAAATACAAAATACTGTCATCACCTCCAAAAGGGTTTTTGTGATCTTTTTAAAATTAGAATAATTAAGGTCTGGCTAAATAGCTCAGAGGATTAAAGCACCTGCAAGCAAGTATAGGGACCAGGGTTTAGATCCCCAGCCCTGCTATGCTGGAACTGTCCCCAGGGGGCATGCTGAGACAGCAATTGAAACTGGACCTGGTGGCACACACCTGTAATCCCAGCTCTCGGGAGGCTGTAAACAGGTGGATCACTACGAGTCTGATCTAGTAGTGAGA
>NDGM011206555.1:553-13690 GCA_002564305.1 Octomys mimax | reverse complement strand
TTGACCACATGTATTTCCTGAAAGGACTGCACATGCTGTTGAAGCCACATAAAAATCATTGTATACCATGTAGTTCATGTACATGATGTGCGCATCTTTGCAATATGCAGTGTCAGGTAGGGGATGTCTCCTTATAACTTGACTGACAATACAAAACAAGATGCTCATTTATTAAAAGTATTTATATACATGTGAAAATAGGTATGATTTCTTTTTGCTAAATTCCTGCTTCCTGATTTCACAGGCAATTTCCGATTGAGTAAGTGCTAAAGAGGTTAAAGTATCCTAGATTCTTTATAGTTATCTACACTGGGACATTGGTTTGCAAGTTTTTATGCACGCATGAAACCCTCAAGTTCCACATCAAAATAAGTATTTACTGGCCTCTTCCTCAGTGAATCTAACCTAATATATCTGGCAGAGAACCTAGTATCTATCTTTGTAAGAAGCACACTAGGATATTCTCACTTAGATGTATTTAGGAGTATATTTTGAGAAACACTCCTCTAATGAGGTACAAAATTGCTACATAGAAATGATGAACTTAGCCAACAATAATAAAAGCTTTAATTTGGCTCATTGTAGGCCTATACAATTTCTTTCATTTATTTTAAGAATTTTTCAAATAGACTGTGTCCCATCTCATCAAAACAGACACTTTTTTTTCCTACATAATTTACTTCACCATTCTTCTTAGTATGATAGGATTTTTTTCCTGTGTGCTTAATGCACAGATCAGAGGCTATAAATAGCAATATAGTTTTACGCCTAAAGCCATGTTCAGAATGATAGCTTGAGATCGAATCATTTTCCCTCAGTGAATATTGGTAGTTAGGTACTGTGTTCAAAACTCAGAGCTCTTAGTGACGAAATTACATAAATATCAAGTATTCTTAAGGCACAGGATTACTGACAGAAACTAGCAGTGCCAGGGATATGCTTAGTCCAAAACATGTTGACTGATCCTGGAAGTTACAATACTGTAAGTGATGACTGAAATAGAGATACATGCAAACATACAAAATCCATTCAATACATTAGTGTATTTCTTTACCATAGTATGAGGAAAATGATGACTTGCCCTATTTTTGTGTGAATTCCTTCATTATTTTTCTCTATGGCATGTGTAGGGAGATGCTACATGTTCTCAACAGCACCAAGCTTCTTCCACTATACCTGCTGCTTGCCAACATTTCACTTCAAATTTCATGCGTTTCTTACTTCTTTTATAATGCAGATATTTGCTCCACTTTCTTGCTCAATGCCAAGGCCTCCCTTTACTTGAAAGATCAGTAATGAATGACTGTGGGCTTACAAAAGGGAAACTATGCACCAAAAAGCAGGAAGGCCATTGATTGAAATCTTCTTTCCTCTTTCTGGCCATTCCTGTCCTGGTACACAGAAGTCAAAGAGCTCGGTGGCCTATGATTGCCCACCACCCCAAACACACACACAAGACCTTCTCCTGTACCATCGAGGGCATGACCGTCCTGACCCAGTTGTGGCAGAGCCAAGCCAGAGCATCCAGGGCCTTGAATATACCAAGAACTTGTCAATATCTCCTCTGTCCTGGTTTAAGATGTGTCATTTTCTTTTGCATTTTGGTTTTAGACCCGAACAATGAGTCTTCTTTAAAGTAATTGAGATAATATTACGAGAATGCATTTTAATAGCTATAATGTTAACTTTTAATCTTTTCACCAACACAATTGAGAGTTTTCAGACGTGACCATCACCAGGTGATGCTGCTTCCTTTCTTTTGCTCTTGAGGATAAAAGCAGCAGTTTTCTCTGGGGTCCCTCCAGGAATGGATTGGCTATTAGTGAACTGGCTTCCACATCTGGCCCAATATGTGCATGAACTTGCAGAAAAACTATCCCTTCTATGAACTCATTTTATCTTTCATGAAGGGGGTAGGAAGGGCCTTCAAACATGACTTCAGCAATTATGACTTGCCCATGCCAGTATAAAAGGAGTTATAAAGGTTTTCTCTTCCTAAAGTGTATGCATCCTCTGGCAAGATAAATCCCGTCCAATCACTGCAAGCATACACGAGCAGAAATACATGCAGTCGTGTTTCTTTCAGCTGGACATTATTCTTCACTTGCTTTAGCTTAATTGAACCTCTTAAGCAATGAGTGAAGACAGCACTATTATCCCTTTCCTGCTGAAGAGAAAAATGTGGTGAGGAAATGTTCAATGTCATTTCTAAGTTCACATAATTTCAAATTTCTGTTTGATTGTGTAAGCTTAGGATTTAACCCCATGCAATGGGGCAAACATTTTTGGTAACCTCCAGCCTCTTCTACCTCCACACCATTAATTAAGTACTCATCAGTGCAAGCTTCTAGATGCCAGAGGCAAGGTTTGAACCTGAGTATGACCAGAAAGAAATTATAAACTCACATACTTGAGAGGAGACAGAAGTCACAGGAGCTGACATCTTCATAGCAGATATGAAATGAATCTGTATCGCCTTTGCCAATTTCTTAATTCAGTCACAAGAATACTTTGGAAGGGTAATAAGTCAATGTGCACTTTATATTCCATTGTTTTATACTCAAAAGCATGAAAAGGAAGCAGAGATAGCTGAAGATAAGAAGGCAAAAGCCTATAATCTTCACTAACTTAACTATTGACATACACTAAAATTTGTAACAACATTGATTCCTTAGGTATTCTCCAAAGTGTATCATCCCCACAAGTAGATAATACAGTATTTTATGCTTTTAGAAAATATATTCATGCTTTCATACCCTGGTCAGAATTTTAACAGAAAATAAGCCGTAAGTAATTGCTTAAGGAGTCTTATACAAAACTGTACATCAAATTGTACCTTACAGCTTTTCTTTTCCTGGTTCCAGGCTCTTGGCCCCTGCAGTTTACAGTACAATTATGACCAAGTCCAACAACCACACGACACACAACCAGTCCCAAAAATGGCACAGAAATGGCATCAAGAAACATCAGTCTCAAAGATATGAATCTCTGAGGGGGGCAGATCCCAAATTCCTTAGAAACATGTTTTTCCAAGAAGCACAACAAGAAGGGCTTTAAGAGGATGCAAGCAAGCAATGCCAAGGTCACAAGCGCATGTGCTGAGGTTATCAATGCCCTCGTCGAGCCCAAGGGGGTCAAGCCCAAGATCATCCCAAAGGGATTAAACTGCAGGCTCACTGGGCTTGGCCTATATTGCCCACCCCAAGCTTGGGAAGTGTATCTGTGCCTGGACTGCCAAGGGTCGCAGGCCTTGCCAGCAAAAGGCCCAGGTTCCAGCCAAGGGCCAGACTCCAGCTTCTGTTCCAACCCAGGCCCCCAAGGTGCTCAGGTCTCTGTGAATGCTCCATAGTAAAAGCCTCTTATCTGCTGATGTAAAAATAA
Source organism: Octomys mimax (assembly GCA_002564305.1). Classification (NCBI taxonomy): domain Eukaryota; kingdom Metazoa; phylum Chordata; class Mammalia; order Rodentia; family Octodontidae; genus Octomys; species Octomys mimax. The sequence continues at coordinate 10,309 of NDGM011206555.1, read as the reverse complement.
GACTGGTGTGACCCCTGTGGTGCCATGTGTGGGGGTCTGGTGTCCTCCTGTGATTTTTGTATAAATAAACCTGAGACAGAAAAAAGATAAATTGTAACCAATATGTGATAAGGTTCAAACGTTCTAGCTTTCACTGGGAGAATACAAGGCACAGCTGTTTGTAGCACACCAAAGTACAACTTACATGTTTCTGAGAGAAAGTGTGGCTCTTAGGGTGAGAGTATGCCCAGCATGCATGAGGCCCTAATTTCTCTCTACAGAACTACAAGCTATGACTTAAGTTTTCTACCATCATAATGGCCTTAAGCTTCTAATATTATTAATTTACTTATATTTCTTAGATAAGATATTTAAGTCTCTGCCTGTTTGGAAATCTAGTCAATGAAAAGTTTAGTGACACATACAGACAAGAGAAAATATTAGTCCCACTGGACTCAAAAGATGAAAGAAAACTATCGACCAAGAGGTAGGATAAAAATGCAAAGATGTGTGAACCACACAAAACGTCATGTTGTCTTAAATTAAAAGTGGACATGAAAGTATTTTGGAGCTCATCTTTCCAAGAAAGTAACTTTAGAATAAGAAACAGTTTCAGTACAGATTTAACAGGTAAGGAATATATGAACAAGGGTTAGGAACTGCATTTGTAGGAAAGAGCTTCAATGAATAAATCTCAATAGCACTAAAACCAATACTTCATAACTGAAAGGTCAACTTCAATCATTTTGGATATATTGTTTGAAAGGCAAATTGTGTGTAATGAGGAGAACCCATTAATAACTCTACTTTTGACCTGGAAAATGACCTAAAATCTTTTTAAAGGCATCTCAGGTTTCAAACATCAACATAATTCACACTGGCAAATGATGTTTAGATCATTGTTGCTGTAACTTGCGTTGTCTACAGCCTGTTCTTCTATGAAGATTGAGTGTGCTCAGGGAATTTGCTTCCAAAATCACTTTATACTTCATGATAGCAAGAATAATTTCATAATCACTGTGAAGACTGGTGCTTCACAGATATTTAATGACAGAAAAGGTACGTCACATAACAAGACGACTGTTGTTGGCAGCTTTACGTTCTAATTTTAGTTTGCATCTTGGCCTTGGTTAGTCTTAACTACTCCGAGCCTCCGTTTTTCTACTTTTAAAATTTAGGTCTTTGGACTAGAATACAGACTTATATTCACAGCAAGTTTCCCAATAGTAGCCTCTTTAAAGTACACTTGAAGAGATTAAAACTCTCAAAAGCGACACCAGCAAGACAGACATAATTGCAGTGCAATCACCTCCCATGGTCTAATGACGTCTCCTAGAGTAGGCAAAGGCATGCTCAGAGCGTACTGAGGATTCGGTTGACCTTCAGCTGGTGTCTGCATGGAGGGCTTCCTACTCAACCTTTTGTTGCCTTCATCACCATGAATAAACGTTCTAATAAATTTAAGTAAACACATGCTTTCTCTTTGATGTATGCAGACTTTACATAATCTGTATCATTTCTTTTCTCTTTGCTATCCTAACACTTTGTTTTCCAGCACCCTGCCTTGGTTCGTGCCATGTACCGTACATATGCACACATTCACAAACACAAATCTTCAGGAAGAAAACATAGATATTTTGTGGAACGGGCAGCATCTCATGGCACAGCAGTGAAAAGTTCGTGGTACTTTGTGTTAGATATTTGAAACCAGATGATCACTAAAGCTGCTAAACAAATTATCACAAACACTTTTCTTCCTATGATCATTCTAAAGACATGAAATACTTAGGCTTCTAGATAACTGGGGCTCAAATTGCCTTTGGTGGTAGACAAAAGCTCTCAGGTTCACATTTTGTTCCCCTCATTTTTTAAAAGAATTTTGTATGTAGAGATCAATAGCAGATGGTGAAACAAATAAAGAAATAAAAAATAAGGTAAATAAAACCTTTAATCAATGCTCTATACAGTTAGAAAATCCTGTTCAGGCATTCATTGACTCCTGTGCTTCTGACTGCAATCTGATGATGTTTACAGGCTGCAAATGCAGTCATATCTACATAGGAACACAAATAGCTAAGTGTACGCTTTTCTACTAAATCACATTCTATGTGAGTATATTAAATATCTCTCCTTTTCATAACCTTCACTAGGGGCTGAGAATAGGCAATTGCCTGGCAAGCGCAAGGTCCTGAGTTCAATCTCTGATATGGAAAAAAACAAAAACAAAAACAAACAAACAAAAAATAACATACCCTTCACTAAAGTGCAGGACAATGTCCAAAAGCTACGACACCAAAGTTCTACAGGGAAGTGCCAACCAACGTGCAGTAACCTTCCTCATACTCCCAGTTTCTCTTCCAACTTTCCTCTTCTTTTTATTGGTTTAATGATGGCTGCACTTTTGTTATTTTGTTTTCATGCTACCAATTTCCATTCAAATTCTTCTCTACTTATCTACGTCCAGATCCATCACAGATTCAAAGATTTCATGAAAATAGTAACAGCATAGTTATAGTGACGCAAAACAACCTCTGTTGAGTATTTATTGTGAGCCATAAAATCTGCTAAACATTTCCATAAATTAACTCATTCAATCTTTAAAACAGCCTTATGAGATTGGTCTGACAAGCCATATTGTTTCCTCTACAGAAAATGTAGAGCAAGAGCTCAAAAAAAAAAAAAATTCCCTAACTTCATACAGTATAACAATTGCAACCTGATACGAATACTGACGGCAAAGTTTCCTTCATGTCTAAGTTAGAATTCATTGAACTTAACCGATGTCATTTTCTCTCTCCTTTGTTCACATTTAGAACTGTGTTGTTGTTACCAAGTTTTCATCTTATTCATCACTTGTTTATATGTCTAGTCCTGGAGAGGTTGGTATGTTTGGAAGAAACCTGTATTGTTAGTTGTCCTCAAGCCTCGGGTCAGAACTGACTGATCTCCGGTACACTTGTATGATAATGAAAATATCACTGACATCTCTAAAGGATGACGTTAATTCACATAGATATTTTCAATTGCCTAGTGAAAAAAAAACAATTATACACAGTGCTTATTTAAGCAGATGAAAGCTAGGTAAATGATTTAGCAGGGTGTATTGACATTATTATGAAAAATCCTCAAGGACTCCCTCAAAAACAGTGGCACACAACATCAGAGTAATTCTCAGTGGTTTCGGTAGTTTCTACCTCCTGATTGGAAAGCCAAGTTCCTCCTTTCCATCACATGGATTCTGGTATAAGACAAATGCACGCCCAACACGGAACTGTTTGAGCTGTCCTATTATTAGACACAGACAAAGTTTAATCTCCAAAGATAATCCTGAAAGAAGTCATTTTAGCAACTTCTAGTAATAGTAGAAATAAATAAGTTAGGTCTAGAATTGCAAATTCAAGTATTGCAATACTTTCATTTCATATCTTCTTTTGAAAAGTATTTCTTTAAACATTTACACAGAATGGTATGATTTTTCCATGAACAAAAAAGTCCAGATGGGGTCACATGTGCAGTGGACTTGCTCTGCCCAGAGTGTGGGGGGAAGCCTCCTCTACTAGACTATTTCAGGTGGGTGAACACAAAACTGTTCTCTACATCCAGTTTATGTCCATCAATATTTTGTCTGTGTGACCCTAGGCATGGTGACACATGTCTCCAACCCCAGGCACAGAGGAGACTAAACCAGGAAGGTAGTGTGCTTGAGATCATCCAGGAAACACAATGAAACTTTGCCTCAACAACAAAAACAAGCAAATAAGATTGTGCACTTTTTGTGTGTTGGCTCTGATTCTCATCCTTTCTCAAACTTGAATCTGAGCAAGGAACCCAACAGATAGGAGTCTGAGCCTCCGAAAATAGATTCTGAAGCACACATGTGGTCCCACCTCTGAGAGACCTCTGAGTGTGTCCCACTGGGAGGACCATCGCGCACCATCTGCTCAAAGTTCTTGTTTGATGGAAAAGCACAGAAGTCAGTAGCCCTGCACACCTCCCTGCCCAGTCTCTCTCCCTATTAAGTCATATAAAATTAAACAACCCAAAGGCTTCAAGTGGATCTCCACAGCATAAAGGAACAGAGGTTCAGCAGCCTGAAGCACAAGCCTCCGTTAGCTCTCCATGGGTCTCTTTTCACCAAGAACTTCTAAAGAATTTCCTACCCTGCCAAATTCCTTTCAGTACCTACACTACTCCTTTCTGAAGTGAATTACTGGCTGCCCTGAAATTGCAATTTAATACTTCCGCAAAATGAGGCTATTTAAAAAGTACATTCACTCTACTCTGAAGCTATTAAACCAACACATCTGTTTGCTTTCTTGGACCACATTTATTTGTGAAGAGGTTGAATGGGTCTGTATATTAGCTACATTATTCATATCATTAACTTCAACTTCTTGAATTTGTATGTACTTTCTAAACAAGAGAGACAATATGCCTGGAAACTAAACAGTTCCTAAGGTTTCTATGGTGTTTACCAGAAAAAAGGAAGAAAAAATGGCTATTATTGAAGGTGAACATTTAGCTTTGAAGGGTGAGGGATAAAGCAACTTCATTGAGGAAGGAATTGACTCTGTTCATTCAGATGAAATTATGGGATTACATTGTATTTGTATGTTTAAAGTTGCTACAGAATAGGGAGGGAGGAGGAGCAAAGAGAAAACAATGCAAAAATTTCTCTTTAAAAGGCAGAAATACCTTCAACTTTTATCCTTGCAACTAAAATAATGACTATGTCTCTAACTGCAGCACTGGCTTCAGCAAAGGCATTGCTTTACTTTAAATCAGAAATGATCTGTACAACTATGGGGGGAAAATAGCAAAGTAGTAAAGGGAGAAGGAGTTGAAACTGATACAATGTTGCACCAAGGGGCTCTGCCTCACTTCCTGAAAACTTTAGAAGGAAAGTACCAGTAAGAGCTGTGACATTTCCCAAAGTGTGTAGAAAAAAACTGGCATTTCCCAACCTCTGCTGCTGCCTGCAAATCTTGAGCATGGGAAACACCATCTGCTCCATACAGGACCTCTGACTAAGGAAGTAAGTTAACAGAAGTTCTTGGCTGGAAAGCCCCCATCACAGGTGGCTGGGGCTGAGCTACACCTTTTTCCTAGCAGGGCAAGAAGCTCATACTTCCTTGTGCAACTGTTTCCACAAAACTGTGCAGCTTGTTCTGTAACCTGGACATCACTCACATGCCTGAGAGAACTGTTAAGTGTCACAGAAAGCAAGGCCTTCTGCTAACCTCCTCTGAAACATATTCTCCTCCTGCAAAGTGACGTGTTGATAGTACCACATTCCTTTTCAATCTGCTCAGTCACAAGGTAATCCGAGTATCTAGCATAATGAATTACTACAAAGTAATCATTCCATAGATTTTCATAGGTGGATGAAAATTTTATATTTTATCAAATTCATCATGCTTTTTCTGATAAACTTAAAGAGCAGTCATAGTTTTCTTATACAAATAACATTGCATAACTTTCAGAAATAGAAGTAGGATTCACCGTTTCAATTTTGTAGTAAATATATTGATTTTTGTTAAATAAATTTATGTTAAAAATTAACACTTTCAAAAATAAGTAAAAATGGCTTTTATAGTATCTCACTAAGAAAACCTTGCAGAATAAAGATTGTGAAACCTCCAGCCACTTAAATTATAGCATCTTTCGAAAGCAAATATACTTTGTGAACTTCAGAGAGTTTCAATGTCCCTAAAGTCACTTTAGTTTTTGTTTTCATTGCTTAAATACTTATTGTTACATGGGCATGTTGACTTCCAGCTCAACGGTATACATCTTGATTTTTTTTCTAGAAGATTCCATATGTAAGTAATAAATCAGAGCACGAGAGTGTAAGGCAAGCATCCAAGAACACCTGTGAGAAACAATCTGCAGCAGTGAGCACGGAACTCCCCAGGTCTGCTTAGAAGGGCTCTGCTCGGAACCAGTTACGCTAAAAATGTGAAGCCCTGGATTCCTTGTGAACTTTCTGCTTTTGTGAAACAAAAGTGGCAAGGCAGTCTTAGAGTAAATAAAACTCACATTCTGTTTTAGTCTGGCAAAGTTCTATGCTTCTTGGACAAGAGAAGCCTAAATCCATCACTCTGGCTAAATGAACATGTCCCTAAGCAAATAGGAAAGTGAGAAAGGGACTGAAGAAGGTTGTTCTCTAAGTTTTGAAGAGGTAATAAGTTTTATCCCTGCTTCCATCTCGGGATTGCATATCGCTCTATATCTCGCCTTTATTTTGCCGTGAGATTGCAACCAAACAATGTTTCTATTCATTTAGAGTTGAAAGCATCCCCATCCTGCGTGGGTTATTTTATTTTCTAGTAGCCAAGGGAAAGAAGTTGCTGCCAGCAGGATGCTAAGGTCATGCCGGATAAAGAAAGCCGGGGCAATGAAACAGTCCACTCTTGTGGAGGAAGAAAGCAAAGCCATCACCAACTTTGGGACTTGATCAACGGCACCAAGTCACAGAACTCTTCTCAATCACTGCATTTTTAACTCTCCACTGAAAATAGCTCCTCTGTACCCGGTCCTTGGAGTCGCATCTCTGGCCAGCAAGCAAGCACAGTACCTAATTGTCTCGGGTGAGGGGCTCTGCAGCAGCCCTGGGTGTCGTCTAACTTCTAACCTAGTCACAACGCAGCCAGATGGAAACACCTAGCACGGTACCCACTCAAGCCATCCAAACAAGCCGCTGCAGGCGTCTGGGAACTTTCGTGCAAGTCCTTAGCTCCTTCTAGCATCTTCCCTGCTCTCTGGTTCCCGGTAGCTTAAAACCAGGAACCTGAGGGGAGGCGGGGAGCTCTGTGCCTAGGAAAACGGCTCCCAGGGACAGACACTGCCCAGTGAGAGTTCACTGTTTCTGTCTGTACTTCCTCCCTTATTTTGTTCTGTAACAGCGTTGTTTCTGTCCACTTCTTCTAGGGCTGCAAGGGAAAAATGTCTTCTTTGCCTTCTCCAAGGGAGCTCTTGCCCCTTCCCGAAGGCATGCCTCCACTTTCTTTCTCCACGGAGCTGGTTTCCCCAGAGGCTGTGCTTGCCTAGCAGCCCTGACCCCAGTGACTCGGCCACCTCCTTCCTGGCCCTGTGCCCTCCCGCGGACCCTCAAGGGTCACTCTGCTCCCAGACTCACCTGGTGCCGAGGACCAGCGCCGGGAGCAGAGGCAGCAAGTAGCGCGCGGGGCTGAATTTCATGCTGTCGCCGCCGGGACCCCCTGCCCCCTCTGCCTCGCTCCGCTCCGGGTCCTGTCTCGCCTCGGTGACCAGCGGTGTCCCAGGCAGCACTAACCCTGTCCGGAGGAGCCGGACCCACGGAGCGCGATCTGGGGCGGCGTTGGCTGGCGCGGGAGTAGCTCGGGTGATGTCACCGCGATGTCCCTGGCGGGCGGGGCGGGGCGGGGTCCACGGGCGGCGGTCACCGAGCGGGGGCCAGGGCGCTGCACCCCGCAGAGGAGCTCAGAGTCCGGGGCAGGCGCACCCCGCACACGATGCACCCCGATTCCGGGCCGCGTGGCGCCGAGCGCTTTCGGGGAGCATCGTCCGCACCAGTGCCCGGGACGGGCGCTAGCTGCCGGCCACCAAGGGCTGTCCCAGCGCGCGCAGCCAGGCGCCCGGCTCCTGAGCCCTCCGATTGTCAGCTCTGAGGCCGCAGCCCTGGCGAACGGGCTGGAGCTGGCGCCCCACGCCGTGCACCTGAGAGCCGGGTTTCGCAGGTGAGGCCAGAGGGAGGACCCCGAAAAGCAGCCCAGGGCAGCGCGGGAGCAGGGAGCTGCGGAGGACGACGAGGCGGGCGCGGGGAGGCGTTTGCTTTCCTTTAGTTTCCAAATGTTTTAGGATGAGCGCCGGGTGTTTCATAGGCGTCACTGAGGAAATGTGAATTAGCAAAAATGAAAGAGCGAGACTCGAATGTGAAATGCCATTGTGCAGAAGCGGATTGTAGAAAACGGGATCTTGGCGTTCACGGAGGAGAGTCCGGCTTCGGATCTCCACAAGGAGATGTGATCACATGCACAGGTGCGGCTCTGGGTGCACTAGACCGGGAACTCATGGCGCATAAAGTACGTCTTCCCACGTTGCTTGCTATAGCATTCTTAGAAAATAGAAATGAATATTGCCATTATCGTAGCTGTAACGAAAGGGATGGCCCTCAAGCTCTGAGCTGGATCTTTGACAAAAGGAACTCATTCCCCTCAGTCGTGAGTAAACCCCCGGCTGCCTTGAACACGTGACCTAGCTCACCTACTTCTTCTAGCCCAGCCTCGAGACTAAGTTGTTCTTCAGTAATACTTGATGTGTACGGGCAAAGGTCAACACATGGCCGCAGTTTCCTCTCCTGGTGCTTGAATTTCACTTCCATTTGTTTAAAAATCAGAACCAAGCCATTTGCCATGAAGTTTAGCTCAAGCATCCCCTTTAATCTCATTGCTTTAAGACATTTCTAGTCAAATGCATAGGTTATAATGCTTTACTTTAAAAGGATGAACATGAAAAGAACCATCTTATTCACTGTTTTGTTGCATTTCTGTGTTTACAGTGATTGAAGATGACATTTATGCAGAAGTGGTTTTCTTTTTTTAAAAAATTGAATTACTAAGACATCTGCATAAAAGCTTCTGCAGTGACTATGAGTCTCACTGGAAATAGTATGAGTTGTGAAAGATAGGAGTAGACATACACAAGTCAACGCACTCATGAATTGCTCGAAAGTTGACACAAAGTTGGTCTGGTGCCTCACTGATGCAGAACTTGGACTCGAGGAAAAATAAATGCTTTGAACTGCTTCTGGAAGTATTTTACAAACAGTTGGTTTCCTGTCTACCTGTACAGTTGATAGTTTAAAATGTGTACTCAAGAAAGATGTAGAGGTATTTGGTATTTAATTTAAGGAAAAGTACATCACAAAATAAAAATCATGCACTGGATGTTGACTCTTTATGTAGGTTTACACTTATTATGCTGTAATCATAGGAACCAAAGTGGCAGTCATGTCTAGTACTTTGCTGACCAGTGCTTAGGCTGACAGACTCAAAATGATCAAGGAACATGTACAAGGTCATTCAGGAATTTATATAGTAGAAGGGGTATTAAAATTTCATTTTCATTCCATAACAATATGTATACTTTTGCAATGAAAAAAAAAACCTTTTATACCTTTATGACAAAAGACCTTCCCCAACCTAAATTCTACTGCTTCATTAAACATACAATATAAAACAGCAACTGATCTACTCTAGTTAGCAAACAAAGAGGGAGGTGCCAGAGTGAACTTTGCTCAGATTGTGTCTCAGAACTTTGTTTTGCCTCTCGATTAGACAGCTGCAGAGAACTACAAGGTATGGTGGCCTTTGTTAGTTCTCTACAAAGAAGGGAACAGTGTTCTATGAACAACGCTGATGACTCGGGGCTCACATCTCCTATGTACACTGAGCCTAAGTGAGAGTTTGGAAACTACTGAATATGTAGAAAATTGAACTGTTGTTTGGATTCAAGTATACAATTTACAGCACAAGCCTTTTCTTTGTGGGGAACTGGCAAGACTGTGGGTCTCCATCCCCTATGCCACTCTGTCTACATCATCATAAGGAAACCAAAATGCAGAATTGATTTCATGGCTTTAGAAGATTGGTATGGGAATGAAGGAAATACAATAGAGCAGACAGCCAACTCACTTGCCTGAAACCTCTTGTTCTATGTCAAGCACCTCATAAGCTTTTTTTTTTTTGGTGGAACCGGGGATTGAACTCAGGCCCTTGCGCTTGCCAGGGAAGCGCT
>NDGM011206534.1:9058-20080 GCA_002564305.1 Octomys mimax | reverse complement strand
GGCCTTTCTTAGATCCCCACCTCTGCCCACAAAGGACAATCAGCCCAGCAACCTATTGTGGAAATGAACAGACTGAGGAAAAAGGGTACCTCGGTTCAAAGCCTGCTTCTGCCACTCATTGAAACAAAACTATTATTTGTGATTGTGGGGGAGATTATTCAGGCTCTCTGGTGGCCTCTATTTCTTTGTGTAGGAAAAGGGGATAGAGTTGGTTACACATGCCATCCTTTTGACTAACTTTTTGGATTCCTGTGAGTAGTAAATAATTTCATATACTGCTGTGCATAAGACAGGGCCCAGCATATGGAACTATATAAACAGTAGCTATAGTTTTTATCATCGTCATCATTATCATTAGTAGCAGCAGCAGCAGCAGTACCTCCTCATTAACAAACTTCTTGGCTAGCCTGCAAAGGAACATCTATGGCATATGGTATGGGAATTCAAGGCTCAAAGGAAAGTGTTCTTGAGCTGGGGGGATGAGTACCTAACTCAGGCTCCTTGCCCACTTACCCTAGTCCTGCTCCCCTGACCCCATGGCATAGAGTTTCCAGGCAGACTCTACTAAAAGCAGAGGAGGAAATGGACCTACAAGTGTAAGATAAACTCTTCTGGACTACTGATTCATTTGTTTTAAATATGAAGTCTAAGAATAATTAAGAGAATTTACAAGCATCCTCCAAAAAATCAGTACAATCAAATAACAAAAACTATCTCAGAGGAATTGGAGATAATTCAGGGAGCAGATAAGAAGTGAAAAAACAAACAAAGCCTCACATAGAACTCTCAGAGATTTGGAACAGCATTGTACATGCCACCAAATATATGTACCTATTTATATTATACACTATATATTATGTATATAATATACACATACACACCATTATAAAAAATCAAGAGCAAAAAAACCATAACTCTTTACAATTAAAAATATGATTTCTGAACATTAAACACATCAGGAGCTCAAAGCAATTGCAGCATCCAGGAAGCTAGGGCAGAAAGATCATAAATTCCAGGCCATCCTAGGCTACTTAAAAAGTTCAAGGCCAGCCTGGACTACACAGGAAGACCCTATCTCAAGAAAAATCAAAGAATGCTAAAATTTAATGAAAAAAATCAGAGACACTTCTCAGACTATAAAGTATAATTACAGCAAGTTGAAAAATTAAGAAAGAGTAGGAAAAAATAGCCCTTAAAGGGATCCTTCATAAAGGTTCCACATGCAACTAATGGGTTCTAGAAAAAAAGTCAGAATGGATGGCACATGTGTGCCTATGGATTTGATGAGAAAATAAGTCCCAAGGCTGAGGAAAAATTTAATGATTCACATTGAAATGGTCTCTGAGAACTCAGCAGGGAGAAAGGTGTCTACATTGTTCATGTCAGTAGGGAATTTCAATGTACTAAAGACTGAAAGAAGATCCTGAAATAAAAACCCAGTGAGAATAGTTATGCTAACAACCAAGCAGCGAGAACCAGAGTGGAGTTAGGCATTTCATCAGCAACATATTAGAAGATAACTCAGTCTGTTCATCCATGTGCTTCCTAACAAATAAAGGTGCAATTGTGTGACCTCTATTTGCTGGTACCTACTGGCCCAGCCATAAAAATAAGACCATGGCAGTGACAAAATTATTCCTTTTTGGTTTGGTTTTCTTTAGCAGAACTCTAACTATGCTTCAATTTCCTCCCAAATATTTTAGGATTTCCCCAGGGTGGCCTGCAAATTAATCATCTGGGATGCAGGAGGTAGCTGCACATTCCACTTTTTCTGTGTGTACTGCTTTGAGGTTTCTTGCTGCTGCCAACCAACGTCTGCTAGACAGTCTGCTTTTGATCAGTACCTGAGTGAAACAGGAAGCCACAGTACCTAACCATACAGGCTGCAGCAACAGAATGACTGGGTTGAAGTCACCCGCTAGAGAGGACAGCCTTGACCGCTATACGCCTCCATTTCCGTACCAATAGTAGATAATGGTAGTGCTTTTCCCAGGGTTTCTGGGATGACAAAATGTGATCAACCCATTTAAGAATTCAGCACAGTAACTAGCACCCAGCACCCAGCACCCAGCACCCAGCAAAGGTTCAGGATGTGATCAGAAACAAAGCAACATCTCACAGGATGCACCCCCGACACCTGCCGGCGTACACTGAAGCCTGCTCAGGGTACTGTCTCCGGTCAGTGCAGCAGCTGTGGTTGCCCTGGGTAACATTTCACCCAAGCAAGCAGTCAGTGTGATGCTCCTGATTTATGACTCCGCTTAAATTCTACTTTAATCACCCATTTGGTGTAATGATAGAAACTCAGTAAATTTTGAGTAAGCCCTGCTCCCTCTTCCCAAGTGACAGGCCTCTTCTCAGAAGATCACATAGTCTTTGTAATGTCTGGAGGTAGGAGAAGGTGACCCCTACCCCCTGGTTCATCCACTGTAAAGTGCTTTGTTGTCTTGGGGATCCCAATCATCAGGGTGGCCAACCGCTGCGTGTCCCTGACTCTAAACCTAGAAGTCTTTCAAATCCAGCTCTCTTCCGATGCCACTCCTACCTCTCTGAAATCTATCAGGGCGGCATCTGGGTCTTCACCATTGCTGGCCCCTTAGTCAGCGTGGAGTGATGGATCATTCCATGGATGACCTGGCCACCCACGCAAGGATTCCAGCTCACTTGTTTCTCAACCTTGGAATAGGCCTAGAAGCCCTCTATCCCCAGATTATCTGGTCTGAATCTGGACTGTTTTTATCTACTTTCTTTCTTCCTAAGGGCTCTGACTGAGAGTTGAGAGAAGAATACTGCCCCCTATTGGAGCAGCACATACCAGCGGCTGCCTCTACTGCTCTCTTTTAAAACTCCTTGTCCTTCTCTGCAAGGAATGTTACCTTGTTTTGGAAGTGCGGAAGGAGGAGCCTTGGGCCGCTGGTGCTGTCTGTGCTTGGACACCCTTGAGGACTTGTTGCTTTTGGCAGCTCGGCTATGACATCTCTGGAGCAAGAAGGAGGGGAAAGAATGCCAAGGATATTGCAGAGAAGGGCAAAGACATCCGAGGATGCAAAATAGTATTTTTAAAAGTCAATTTATTATTTGCTGTAATATTGATAATTCATTAAATTATCTCAGTTAAGATTTACTGAAGATTTACGATAAGCCAAACATTCTTCTGAACATTTTTTGCATATTAATCGTCAAAAATATCTTGCTTTAGGTAGAGTTATTTATCAGTGAATCCTTCTTAGAGGGATACTAGGAAAGCATCAAAGCAATACAGGCTGTCAAGTAGTCTTTATTCTCATTATCCAATTGAAAAAAATACTCTTGGGCAAGTTAAAGTCGCTGGCTTAAGGTCAGTGGTATATCCACCAGAAATCCGGAAGCCACAGCCACAGAGTGACCCTCCACAAAGCTGGCCCCCACCCAAACTTCACCCATCTCTCCTGGAACAGGAGACCAACATCCGCTGGGGTACCTGCAGTCTCTTTTGTGATACCAGCTCTGAGTCTACCCACATGGATCAGGGGACAGTCTGAGAAGCAGAAGCATTCCCAGTCATCCTCCTCTCTCCTCCCGCAGGCACCACCGGCCTGTGGCGTCCGTGTGCCTAGGCACTGTCTTGCTTTAGATGCAGTTGTATCACTTAGTGTAAGTAAGTGACTAACCATATTTCCCCGAGGCGCTGTCCCCTGGCCTCTGTATATCTTTGTCAGATAAGCAGTGGCATATATTTAGAAAAGTAAAACAGCCTAATAGAAAATGCACAATGTGGGTAAGGTGGCACACGCCTATAAGCCTAGCATTCTGGGAGCTGAGACAGCAGAGTGGCAAGCTCCACCCCAGCATAGTAGGCAAGGTAGCAACTTATTGAGACTCGACCTCAAAATAAAATACCAAAACTATTTAAAAGGGTCTGGGTATGTGGCTCAGAGTAAAGGGTTCAATCTTCATGAATCAACCAATAAAAAAGTGAAAAAAAATGCAAGTCTAGCTTAAACTATTGTTCTTCCATTGCTTCTGGGAGACTTGGGTCAAAATTTGCTATCTCTGAGCAAGTGGTTTTATCTCCAAAATGGGGATGAAGGGGCCGCGGAGATGGATCAGTGGAATAAGCGCTTGCCTGGCCTGAGTTCAGGGTCTGAGTTCAAACCTCCGGTTCCGCATTCTAACCTGCAATAGCCTAAACTTAGATTACTCTGTGAAACCATTTCTCCAAGGTCCCTTGTGCTTAGGCCAGTGCCAGTGCCTGAATGAGTCATTGTTGGTAAAGACTATTTTTTCCTCTTAAAAATAGTGACCGCTCTAGGGCCCACCAAATAGCTCAGAGGATTAAAGCGCCTGCAAGCAGGTGCAGAGGCCGGGATTCGATTCTCAGGCCTGCCGTGCCGGCCCCACCCCCGGGGCGCGCTGAGACAGCGATTGAGACAGCGATTGAGACTGCGTGTGGTGGCGCGCGCCTATAATCCCAGCTCTTGGAAGGCTATAAACAGGCGGATCACTACGAGTCTGATCTAGTAGTGAGACCCTGGACACCCTGTAGACCTTTCCTTAAAAAAAAAAAAAAAAAATGACCGCTCTATTTAAGTTCATATCTATTCATTATAGTCAAAGTTAAGTCAATTTTCAATGGAAATAAATGAACATATAACCTAAAATTTGCGTGTGCAACGATAGTCCTAACAGCTAGTGTTTGTACACTACTTACTGTGGCCCGCAGCTGTACTAGCACTGAGTGCCTCTTCCTTGTCTTGTCATCACAGAACCCTTGCTTTCATTTTACAGATGAGGTTACCCAGCTTTAGAGACACTAAGTATTTTGCTCAAGGTTACAAAGTTGGCATAGGAGAGTTGGAATCTGTACCAGGGTAGATCTTTTGGAATTCAAAGTCTATGATCTCTGTCACTATTTAAAAATAAACATAGTCATGATGGAGCATAATAAGAAAACTTAGTCTCTCTTTTTGCTTTCTAACAAACTGCATACATATTGATCCAAGTCACATGATCTACTAAATCTTACAATACAAAGGCAATTGACATAAAGTAGAACTTCGTAGAACTGTTTTTAAGACCAAGGGAAAAAAGCCACATGAACATTTTCTGTTATCTAAGCACAGATAGCATCTTTTTAAGACACAAATATTGAAATCTGGTTTTATTTAAGTCTCTCATTAAGATATTCCCTGGGCCTCTTCAGCATCCTGACAAGGGATAGTTCCCAATTGACATCCAAATTAAAAAGTCAAATTTTCTGATTTGCATATTTCATGTTGATGTATTTCTTCGTTGGTGTTTATAATAATACCTAGTGGCATGCATTCATTGGGCCAATTTTCTCAAGACTTTACCCAGTAAACTTCCTGGGGTGGAGGCTGGCAGGGGGTTGGAAATTAAAAAATAAATAAAACAGACTCAACAGATAAGCGATGCTTCATTGTACAAAAACTTTTATGGTTTTCACAAAGAATGGAATTTCATGCCTACATCCTTTTATAGTCCTGATTAACAAGAAATTTTCTCCAAGCAGATGGAGCATGAAAATTGCTGCCCCTTAGAATGAGTTGTCTACATTTGATATTTACATTTGATCTTCTATTTGTATCATCATTATTATTGCCTTTCTAACTTATGCATTCCAGCCATGGCATATGCCTCTAGGTATAAGAGGAAGGAAAAATTCAATTTTAGTGTTTGTCTTATTTGCACTTTACTTGAAGCAATTTGGTTTACCCCATGGAGTGAATAAAGCTGTCATTTTTTTTCAAAAGAACACAATAACTATAATAGACCATGCATTCATTACTGAGTAGATTAATTTTTTTTCTTTCATTGAAGGACATAAAAGAAAGGATCATTTCAAACTGAATTGTGCCTGGTGATTCACTATGCATATTTTCAATCTCAGCATAAAACATGTCCCAGCTTTTGGGATAGTGTTTTCCAAACATATAATATTTTTTTAGAGAATATCACTCAGAGCTAAAAGAAAGCATGTGTTTCTTTCTTTGCTGAAATGTGCTGAGTTTTACAGGAAAATATAAATTAAAATATAACCTTTGGCATATTCTATACAGGTACAAATTCCTTATGATGAGTACAAACTGTATGTATATCAAAACAGTACCAATAAAATTCATTTATTATATATATTATGACATATATATATTCATCTTTAATTTCCAGCAATTACAATTACTTTCTATATTGAATTCTTGGCTTTCTATCTTTCTGGAGGAACTTCAGTTCTTTTTATTTTTCTTCCTCCTTTTACATTATCTCCTGCAAATTCTCATCTACCAGCTAGCCTTTGTTAAGTCTTGCCTTATATGTTAGAAATCTTCATTGTGTTCATCCCAGGATTCAAACATGCTCAGCCTTGTCTGGAGGTTCATTGTGGGGACCCTTTAGAGCTTTATTGACATGAAGCATTCAAGATCACTCTAGGAAGTAGCTCACAAAAGAAAGGGGAATTGAGAAGAATCTCCTTCTTTCATAACAGTGGAGAACTATTAGAGCACAGGGTCATTTGAGTAACAATGTGATCATTCAGATCATTTCTTATTCAGTCCCCTTATGGGGAGCATTACGATTAAAATTTGAAAGTGCTCTTTTAACAAAAATATCTTTAGACACTGAATGCACAAGGAATTATTATTATCATTAAGTAATCAATGACAATTAACATTTTTTGGTCTCTTCCTAATCACTAAACATTTAGCATAATTAACATACCTATCATCACAATGCTTCTATAATACTGTCATTATTTTTCCATTTTATAGATCAGAGAAGTGAGGTTTAGAAGAGAAATGTAAGTTATTTGTGAATACACAGCTAAAAAAGTGGCAGATCAAGGATTCTGACACAAACCACTCTGAATCTGCAACACACACTTTTGACTATGATGCAGTACAGTACCTTTTTTCACCATGAAATGCTGAAGCACATTGGTACATGCAGAAGAAAGTGGACTGAGAAGTCATTTGCATCTACAGGGGAGATGGGAGAATAATGGACATTAATGACACTCAGAATGGGCCACCAATCCTGTGGCTTCTCTGAAACCTCTCAGCTCTATGCAAGAGAGGGGAAAAGTGGCTCCTGACAGATGGAACTCTGCAAGACAATAAAGTAAGTGAAAAGAGTTTTCCAGAATAGTTAGAGAGAGACTCAAAAGCAACTAGGGTTCTTACGGAGTCCAGCTTTATGGCACTATTTTAAACTTCAGGCTAAATAGGGAAAGAAGTGAGGCAAAGTATCCTTCAAATCAGATGTGCCTTGTAATGGAACAAAGAAAGTGGTCCTCTGCTTCCATCTTTTGATGTCTTTTAATTTCATTTTATGACTTTGAGATGTGAAAACACACAGAGTGTAAAAACAATTTTGGATTGCTTGGTTCACTTCCCTCTGAGCTTGCTTTGGACTTCTGCCTCTTTCTTCTCCTTGAGCTCATTTATTATTCAAAATCAAATGCTAAGTTCAAGCCCTTTACTAAATGAGAATGTGTTGTCAAGAACCATATTTGCGACACTCACTATGTGCAAAAGACGCTGGGGCATCGTGGCATGCTTAATCATGGCTTCTCTTCCTAGTTTCATTCTCTCATGAGACGAAATGAAATAGAGATGAATAGAAGGAAAGGAAGAAAGTGCACTGTTTTCAGCACTGAGCACCACAATTGTACGGGGCTTTGTCCATTCTCCCTATCACTGCTGTATGAATAGAGGTGCCTTGGGTAGGTGTTTCTCACACTATTCTCATTGACCATTCTTCTACATTCCTTCACTTATTTCATCCTTCTTGGGCTCTCTCTAAAGTCACTTCCTCTCTCCCTTTCCAAATAAATTCCCAGACACCCACTGAAATTACTGAGCTCCTTCTCAGAACCACCTTCAAATCAAGCTCCTAACAGCATGTTCTTGCCAACTATTACTCTTACTGCCATCTGTCCTTTTATCTGCTTAGAAGAATCCTGAAGTATTTCTAGATCTTTGACAATCTTTAAACCACAAGGGGGAAATGCATTTAAACTCATTAATAAGACCACAGACTAAGGGCAAAGAACCGATCAACTTTTATGTACCCAATTACCGCCTTAGCTGTCAACAGTGCACCAGGGGGTTCTTAATGAGTTATGTAAGAGGATGTCTTTGAAATGGTTTGGCCTTTTCTCTCTTTTATAACCCTGGTATCTACCCTGCTTTGTTGGAATGAGCAGCTATAAAATGCAGAGTAAAACAATGGCCATAAGGGGAAGGCTTTGGGATAATGGAGACTGGGCTGTTGTCCTTGTCAGCCACCACTCTTTCTGTGCCACCAAAACATAGCAAAGAGAGAGAAACAGAGATGCAAGGAGGTTGAATTAGACATTGGACCAGGCTTGTGCTAGAGGATCTCTGAGATACCTTCTGGCTGAGATTTTATGGTCTACTAAGAACGAAGAGAATTTAATGTTGAAAACTAACATTGAACTAATAAGGTTGCCCTGTCGTATAAGCCATCCTTTCTGTATATGCAAATTGCCACACAACCGTGTTAAGGCTGTCTCTGAGATCAAGTCAAGGCGAACGGAATCGAGGCAATGGAAAGAATTTCAAAAGGCCATTTATTTTATTCTCAGCTGGCTACTAAATCGTTCCATAAAAGGATATAGAATGACATAATGGAAAGATGGAAAGACCGCAGACTTTGGATTCAAGGCAGGGCTTGAATTCTTGTTCTGCCACTCCCTGACTGCATGATCTTGGACAATTTAACAACCTGGAGTCTCTGTTTCTTTTTCTAAAAAGTGCATAGTAGGAGAAGCTATCTGAGAGGTTGGTGTGCCCTGTACAGACTGAAACATGAGACCTCAGAAAAATGTCACTTCCACTCATCTGCAGAACAGAATATGCACATAATTGAATATTTTAAAAAATATGCCTTAACTCTTTTTTGAAAGGAACATATTTCAAATTTCTTAGCTACATGTACGAATTTTATAATTCTGCTGAGATAAACACACTGTACTTATTTTTTCTGATGCTTTATGTAGTACTGCTTAAATATCAGTTGAAAAATAATCACTACTGCCAAATCCTTATTTGTCCAATAACTCTTCATAAATTTAAAGATCATTATCAAATCCCTTGTGCGCCTGGTATAAAACCTAACCCCCACTTTGCCTCATTTGCCAAAAATTTCTGAGGAAAATAATTTCCTTAAACACTTAGCACACTACTGGATCTTAACCTGCACAAAGATAGGGCCTTATTTTCCTTCAGGCAAAGCAGAGTTTAAAACATTAATGAGAATTCTGACTATGGAAGATATATATCAAAGCCAGAGGAAAACAAAGCGTGCATTATCCCCTTCTCCTAAATGAAGGTTAAACTCCTTTAAAAGACTTCTAAGTTTAAAATAGTTGTTACCCAGCCAATTGCCTGGGAAGGTAACTGGAGACAGAGGAATCTTTCCCTGCTAAAGGGAAGTGACTAAGGCCAGGCTTCGAAGGTAAACTCCTCAGAGCAAGGAGTGAGTCTTAGTTTGAGTGAGTCTAAGAGGCTGTCATTTCTACTGCCCAGTATGAGCCTGAATTCTCTACTGAACAGATTTTAAATAGGAGCTGTCACTCTCACGAAAACTACAGGACTAAGCAGTATTTTCAAATAGAAAAGCAGATAATATAAAAGTTAAAATCTAATACAATTAGTATTAGAACTAGCTTGCAAATGATTCTTTGTGAAAAATGTTGCCCATTTAAAGCAATCACCTTATTTTCTCAAGATGATTTAAAGATTATTTCAGGTGTCATTAGTTCTAGGTCAAAAGTCACTATCTCTTTCTTGACTCTGATAAAAAATAGTTAATAAGAATTAGTTGAAAAAAAATTTTTTTTCCTATGGGGCCAGCCAGATAGCTCAGTGGACTAAAGCGCCTGCTTAGGCAGACACAGGGACGGGGTTCAAGTCTCAGAGTGCCGAATCCCCCCCCCCCCCGACTCCTGGAGCTTGGGAGTCTGAAGACAGGAGGATCACTATGAGTTCCACTTTTGCTGACTATTTTGCAGGTTTTCAAAAGATACTAATCTAAATTATTTATCGCTGAGTTTTCATTATATTGTTGGATTTTGGAGTACCAAAAAGTATACATAAGTTTGTATATTGTGAAAATTATGTTAGTTTACAAGTTTAGAAAATAGTTAAGAACATCAGAAGTGTTTCCGAAAGTGTGGAAAAGGTTTGTAAGAGTGTGGGAAGGGTTTCTAAGGCCTTAAAATACAGATACTACAATAACTTTGTTACTTTGCTGATTTTCACTCAATGCGGGGTGCCTGGAATGTGACCTCCGCCATAAGTGAGGACCCCTGTATATGCCAATCACGTTCTCTGACACCAAGCTGCGCCTCCAGCCTGACATTGTTTTTCATTATTATTATCTCTAAATCTCAGTTTTTCAATTTGCAGCTTAGATACTTTATACCTACCTTAAGACAGTTTTGAAAGGACTGAATAAGATTGCAATGGTTTATACCTAATGTCTCATAGTTTCAGAGGTAGAGCCTGCTCAGAAGAGTTAGGTCCCGATTACAGGAATGATCTGAAATGGTGTGTGCTCCTCCTGTTTTTCCTCCCCTCTTCTCTTCTCTCAGATTCCTGACTGCCATAGGGCGAGCAGCTTTCTTCCAGCATGACTTTGCCACTTCTTCCTTGGTCACAGCAAACTATGGACTAAACCCACTGAAACCATGAGTGAAAATTAAACCTCTCCTTTAAGCTGTAGCTGCCTGGCATCCCAGCAACAGGAAAGCTGACTGACACGTGATGATCCACGTAATGACGACAGTGCAACGTCAGCTGGTGGATACTCGGTAAACATCCATTCTCATCATCATCATTAGTAGGAAAAGTTAATTAACTTTGTACTTTTCTCCAGAGGAAAATGCTATAGATACCAATAAAAAGTACATAATCGAGCATCATCTAACATTCTATCTCTCAGTATTTCAGGTGGCACAGTAGTATGATGGTAATTCTTTTTTTTTTTTTTTTTTTTTTT
>NDGM011206528.1:0-11202 GCA_002564305.1 Octomys mimax | reverse complement strand
CTTTCTTTCTTTCTTTCTTTCTTTCTTTCTTTCTTTCTTTCTTTCTTTCTTTTTTCTTTTGGCTACTCATATTTCCAGGGTTAGTTTTTATCTATAAACTAAAAATCTCAGATTACAAAATTCTGTAATAGTTAAAGCTCTTGTGAAAATTTAAACTCAACAAAAAGTAACTATAAGAGGCTATATAAAGGAGTGGACAGGAAAAAATTTAGATGAAAACAATCTATTATTATTATGACTCTTTTTACTAATAAAACCCCCAAATAAAATATATAGCATTACTATATGCCAAGTTCCGTTCTACATGCAATACATATTAACATTTAGTTTTCACAGATATTTTTATTATCTTCATTTCAAAATTGAAGAAAATGGCATAGAAAGGTCAAGTTGCTTGCCAGTGCTATACTATGAGCACGCCAGAAATAGCAATCCTATCTCAGAACCCATGCTCTTAATAACTATGCTACACATCTGTTGTTGAGTGCACCTACTTTTCTGCCTGGCTCAAAGTAGGAATTCAATAAGTGCTTATTAAATGTTACCAGATGAGTATAAAGTGATCATTGTGAAGGCATTGATAACAACCAGGTGCTTTTTTTTAAAAAAATGTTTTTTAATTCATGAGCACATGGGACAAGAGATCCTCTGTTGGGGATATTTTCCATCCATACTCCCAAATGTATGCTCTGGTTCACATTCTTGGAGCATTATACACAAAGATTAAGCACATTTTGTTGAAAGTAAGACAATCCTTGTGAGATTTCCTTGCAAAGCAGTCCCACCTCATGCCAATGAGAAAAACCATAGGAAATAAATTGAAGGAAAGAAGAACAGAGAATTAGAAGAACATGCCCACTTAAAATATTTATTGGTAGAGTTTTTCACTTGTTAAATGAAGGCAATATTGCCAGGAAATAAAAAAATAGACCTTCCTATCATAACTTTTTACCATCCAGAGGCTTGACAAAAGTGCCTTTTTAACTAGAGTAGATCACTTAGATAACATCTTTATAATAGGATAACATTTTATAATATAAGAACATGTGTTATATAAATGATAATGTAAATAAAATAATAAAACTGTGATAAGAAACCTCACTGTTCCTTTAAACAAGAAGCAAAATTTTCCTGCATTAGCTGTATTGTAAAGAATTATGATGTCACACCGGAGACAAACTCAGTGGTCTAATAAAGCTACTCCCTCACTGGAATACTGAGATTAAGTTTATTAATTGGTACCAGCAGAACTTATCTAAGCAATGGAAAAGACCATTGTAATTATTATTTACCGTGTTGTTGTACAAAACAGCTGAAGTTTTGCAACTTGCACCCAGTGGCTTTGAGAATCTAAGGATCAAAATGGCTTAAAGGTTAATTCAACTCCATCATAACAATTGCCAGGATCTGGAAAATTTGGATTATAAGAACTACCAATAACCCTCACGTGATCAGAACAATAGCTGTGGAAAAAAACTATTAGATCATTACATCTACCAGCCCTCTGCTGATTCTAGAAAAGCAATTAAGCTTTGCTTGGTCAGGTAATGCTTCTCTGTGTGCAGTTAGGAAAGCTTAACTCCTTGTGGGTAGCCAGGTTGGTAGTCAGGAGAGACAATGAGTCCCTGCTCGTCCAGCCTGCCCACATCATCCACCCAGGGGAGCCCGAACACTAGGCTGAGCCCATTAGTGTGCTCCATGTAGGTTCTAAACCAGAAGCACAAGGGCTGCTTATTTTGTAAGTCTTTTCTCTTGTGGAATGGAGCTGCAGACCAATAACTCATGAACTTAAAAAGACAGAGACACTCCACAGAGAAGAATGGCTATGTCGTTCAGCCCAAGGAAAGCCTTGCCAATTTGAGTACAGACACCACTCCAGTTGCAGTAAGACACAAGCATATGCTTTTGCTTCTCAGGTGAATTATTTGCACATACTGAGAGACTTCAACGGATATAATGCTCTAAATGGAAATGCAGATTTATTATATTTTTAAGATTTTACTAGAAGACTGAGGGGGTCAATTTATTATATTTTTAAGATTTTACTAGAAGACTGAGGGGGTCTCAAGTGAGAATAACTGTAATATCAAAAAGAGGTTGTACAAGTCAAAAAATGAGGAGTGACTAAGAGGATTTACCCTCAGAAAATTAATAAAAGCTGAATCGAAAAGGTGACTTTTTCTGCTCCATACACCTTGGACAGATAAGACTAATCCAGAAATGTTAGACTGGAAATAAATTTCAGACCTTGGTCCTAAAATTATATAAATTTAAAATCATTCAGTATTGTGTTTCAAATGTTGTAGCAGGAATCTATGGGAGAGATCTTTGGTTATCATTTCTAAAGTATAAATGTTTTATAAAATATTCAAACATTATTGTAGTCATACATAGCCTATAAACTAATTGAGGGCTGCAGCAGATACCGGTTTTTGGAACACTGCCCATAGTCATTCCAGGAGCCCAGATCTAAAGATCCCTGCTTACTGTTACTTACACATTGAAATAGTCTTTGTCCTAACATGTGTGAGCAATATATCACAGAGATATTGGGATGCCATTTCTGGGATTAGATTTTAAAAGACTACAATTTTGATACCCTCCTTTCCTCCCTCCCTCCCTCTCTCCTCCTCTCTCCCTCTCTCTCTCTCTCCCTCCCTCTCTCTCTCTCTGTCTCTCTCTACCCCCTCCCTCTCTCTCTCCCCCTCCCTCTTTTCCTCTTTCCCTCCACCCCTTCCCCCCAATCAATGTGTTATGTTTGAATACAGAGGCCCACATGGCCAGAACCTGTCAGCCTGCTAACAGCCAGTGAAAAGCTAAAGTCTACCAACAACCTTGTGAGTGCACTTGAAGCACACTCTCTAACCACAGTCAAGCCTTCACATAACTGTGGCCTTAGTTAGCAGCTTGACATCACCCTCTCATAAGAGCTCTATTGAAACCGCCCAGTTAGGCTGCTTCTTAATGCCAAAATAAATTGCTTTTTTAGGGTAACCTTGTTATTCAGCAACAAACATAATTAGCTAATCAAGAGCCTAATTTAACAATATTTATGTCTTTGGTCTAAATATTTCTGTCCAACTAACCTTGTATCCTGGGAAAGACAACATGGGCTTTCGCAGTTTGATGGCTTCTAATTTCATTTGATGTTAAGCAGTACTTACCTACTTTGTTTTAACTTGGCTCCCCTCCTGTCTAAGTTACCTGAAATTTCCCCAATTCCATGTTCATATATTCACTCATTCAACACTTACTTAATAAATTCCACTGCTTTGTGTAGTAGGACTACAACAATGAAAAGAACTAATGAAGTCCCTGGTCTCATGGCAATTGCACTTATCCTACTCTCCTGATAAGCTCTATTTCCTACAACTATATTTCTTAGCCTACAGTATTGTTCTTTTGATCTCTTCTACTTGTTTTGGATCTTCAGGTAAGCTCTTGTTTGTGGGGACCCAACACCAGATAGTTTTTTTAATGAAGTCTGAGATGTTCTTATACCTTGGAATGACCTTTACCAATTACCTGTGTAGTCATTTGGCCCATAATCAAAATAAGCAGATAACTATGGTCTTGATTTTAAAAACATGGGCATTAAAAGAAAAGCATTAATCCATTCAACTGAGGGAGACATCTCATATATCTCACTCAATTTTTCTGTTGCTATAATAGAAATCTGAGACTGAGTAATTTATAAAGAACTAGAGGCAAAGATGTCCAAGATCAGCTGGCTGTACCTAGTGGGGCTTCGTGCTGCTTCAACTCAAAGGAAGCAGAAATGGGCACATGCAAGAGAATGAGCTTGAGAGATGCACTTGCTTTGTAACAACCCACCTTCAAACCAGGTATGGAGGTATATGCTTGACTCTTAGGTACTCAGGATGTTGACATATGAGAATCATGAGTTCAAGGTCAGCCTGGCAACATAATGAGACCCCAGTCTCAAAAAAGAAAAAAAAACATTCCATTCTCGTGACTACTTCAGTTAAAGCAAGAAGTCATTCATAAAAGGAAGGCATTAATCCATTCATAAGGGCTGCACTCTATAACCCAAACACTCCCCAACAGACAACGCCCCCAACACTACGGCACTGGGAAATTAAATTTCCAACACAGGAATTTAGGAGATATACTCAAACCACAGCACTATAGTACCTTGTTCCCTAATGAACTTTTCCATCGCATTTTAACAGTGGTTCTCATCCAGAAAGTTTTAATCTATCACATTTTATCAGCTAATAGATATTCTTGCATAACGTTTCCTGCCCAGCATCCAAGTAGACCAAGTAAGATACAACCAATTTACTTTCCAAAAATTGGAAAATAAAAATCATCTAAAGTATCTGTATATTCATAGTTCCATGTCTCAGCCACCTCATCTTTATTCTAACATAAATTCACAATTGGAAGAAAGTTCACATTTTCTAGGTCACTGCACACCCAGAAAATAAATATACTGCCAAAACAAAAGTTACAAAACAGCATTTCCTGATTTTGCTCCTGGTCAGCCTTAGTTCTTCTCATTATATATGGAGATTCTCAAGCACCACCTCTTTTGTATTCCACCATCTAGTTTTAGTGAATATTAGCTAGCATTCTTCTTCCTCCTATGATGGATATCAAAGATAGCAGCCACCACCAATGCCTTTAAAGGCATAATGGTAACTTCTGAGAGCACAGCACCTGGGTCAAGGCCACCATCAACTGAAATCACCAGTTCCATTTCTGGCAAGGTCACTGAAACTGCTACATGTTTATGCCAAGGAGTAGTCTGAGTATTGGGGATTAATTTGAGGAGGTATCCAGAATGTCACCTCTTTTCTCTAGTTTTTGATCTGAAATGGACCTGAATATATTTCAACTAGAAAAGTAAAACAAAATAAGTGGCATACTCCATCTTATAATACCTGACAGATAGATGACCAATTCCGCATTTTCTTTTCAAAATGATCTGTAATGTGTTTTGACCTGAAATTCAGCTTTTCTTAAACTAGACTTTCTAGGCCTAGAACATTTATATTCATATAAATTCATATATTCATATATATATTCACATATATTATATTCATTTATGATAATGAGGTAATATATATGATAGCAGAAAAATATAAAAATAAATCTTGAAAAAGTATTGAGAAATTACAAAGCTTTTACATTATTTTACAGCAAAGGAAAGAGTACTTTTTCCATACTGGGGATCACACCCAGGGTGTTGTGCCTGCTGTGCAAACTACCTTTCCAACCAGAAAGGGTCAGTTTTGCTTTCTTCTTTATACCTTTCAACACTACATGATTTTCTATAAAAAGACATTTTTGCATTAAAGAGAAGTTTTTAAAGAAGGAGGAAGGCAATAAGTGCCCAGCCCACATGTGCCCTTTTCCCTTTCCCTTGGAAGAATATTACATTAACTAGCCTACTGCAAAGTAGCTTACTTAAACTCTGCTTAAACCAGTGATGACACTGTATTTCTATGTCTTGGCTGAAGCACACGTAGGTGCCAGGATTGATTGAGCACACTATTCTCTTGTTCTTGTACATTAACAAGTGCTGCAAACAAGTGACACTTTCATTAGTCCTTTTTTAATCAGCAAAAAGTTACTGAATGCAAAGGTGACTGGAAAAAGAATGTAATGAACAAAGTGTGGCTTTAATCCTGACTCTCTGAAAAGAAGCACAAGGTCCTGAGTTTGATCTCCAGTATGAAAGAACAAAAAAAGAGCTAGAATGCCAGAGTGGATAATGGTTAAGTGGAGAGCAATATTCAAACGCGACAAACATCTCTAGAATGTGGAATGTAGGGGTGGGGGCAGGATTTCTGTGAGTAAAGGTCTACATACTGTATTGATTTTTAGAACACTTTCATTTTTATATAGTGTCCCATCTTTGAACCCATGGGTTCAGAATACAGCCTCATGGTTCACTAGTCTAATCTCTCCAGCGCCACATGAAAGAGGACACATGAACTCCCCAAGTAGAAAAGAAAATCTGCATGTGCAAGCATATTCTATGTAAATGTAAATAATAGGATGAAAAAGCAGACAGTGCATAGAATTATTTTAGTGGTATCTAGATATTAAGGAAAGCCAATTTGCAATTAGATGATTAGCACAAGCACCAGTGGTAACAAGCATTGTGTTCTTATTTCAAACATCTCTGCTACAAATTACTGTTAAAAACTTCCTTCATTTTCCTTTTGTCTTTTGGTGTGTGGTAATTATACAGAAACAAAGAATGCTACATGTTATTTCATGTAGGCCATTTAGTAACTATGCCAGGTAAGCATAGAGGAAATCCTTTTAACTATATAATGGAATAGCTTGCACTACTCAGCTGCGTGCTCTCTGATTAACCTTCATCTACTGGTTCCTTCCTGACGCTCTCATTCTGTTCCAGGTTGTGCTTTATCAGTTGCCAAGAGTGGAACTGCCTCTTAGCAAATGTTCTGCAGCTTGAGGCACCACCATGCAGGGACGTTCTCTCTAGTATCTCCACGCTGGGTACAGTTGAGCTGAACCTGCTGCTTGGATCCACCGTGTTCTTGTTAGCAACACTCCAAAGATTCTGCTCATTCCAGATTCTATGAAGAAAGTAAAAAGTATCATTATTGATGACTCACACAAAGGGATAAACAAAGCTTCCTTAGACAATTTCAGCAAATGTAGGCATACATACATATAGTCAGTGTAAAGAATGAATAATTTGGAGTTATTCTTTTTGAGTGTTCAAGTTTGTCCTTCTAAGAGAACAGTGACTCATTTAACTATATGTAGCTATGACTAATGTAGACATGTGGTCTTCTTGTGTCTCACTTCATCATCCTAGTTTACAGATTACCTACTGATGGCCCTGTAGTTCCATTCCCTACCTTAGCATACATCAGAGCTGTTCTTTCCTTTCACAAGTCTAGAATGCTAATTAGCACTGTGTAGTCAATATCTCTGATAGTAACTATTTCCAAATATACATGATGAATTGTATTTATTGTTGCAGTACTGCTTTTTTTAATTTGTCATAGACTAAATCTTGAAACACTGGAAAAGACATTCTTCGTCCCCAAGTCCTCTAAAAATAACTGTTTCTATAATGACACTTCTCCCACCTGTGTCCTAGATTTTAACAGTGTGAGAATGACTGACTTCCAGACTGAATGCTCCTGTGGAGAAGAAACCCAGTCCTTCTGGGCAGATATTATCCACTGTTTTCTCCTACTGAAGCCTAATGGATAAACTTTCATGACCACAGGTACAAGCAATACTGCTCTCAGGTATAAAAGAAATCAGGATGTTTTATACACCCCCCCCCTTGAGGTTTGGGAGGGTGATCGGTGAGAAATAGTATAAGTGGAGCTTTTAGATTAATATTTTAAAAATATCTGAAATTTGCACTATAAAATTTTATGAGGTTATATACAAAATACTTCATGGTATAGAGAACTGTATGGGGTTTTTTTGTACTCTAAAAATGTTCAGTAGCTCTCTCTTTCTCAAAAGCCTTGTACATGCTAAGCATGCATTCTACCACTCAGTTACCCATTGGTCTTTCCTTGTTTTTATAACAGCTGGTTGCTAGCCAACATCTGATGCCACATTAAGAGGTATTCCAACATACCTATCTTACCCCATCTCATCTTCACCAACAACTCTTCCCAGCAGGGTTCTTTTTTGACCTGCTGTCTTGGTTAATATTCTCCTCTAAATCAGTCACACTTGAACCTAGAATGTCTGTTTTGACTCCTATTCATTTGCCCTACATGTATTATTGGGTAGCAACAATATGTTCAGAACCTTAAAGAAAGGAAGAAAAATATTGAATTTTGTAAATATCTAGTATGCTACGTATTTACCCATTAAAAGCACATATGATTTTTTTTGAAAGGGAGGGCTGAAATTATTTTATGGCAATATGGTAATACACTTACTGTCTCAGAATTACTAAAGTATTCCACTGGCTTTATTTTTCTTCCCACTTGTGGTGGTGATCAAATCCAAGGCTCGGGCATGCTAGGCAAGTGCCCTATCATGGCGTTATACCCCTAACCCTGCACTGGCTTTTGATGGGATCAGCAAAAATCTCTGAGGCTTGAATGTAGACGGGACTTAAACTTAAAATGTTCATCATGTGATTGACCTTGGCTGCAAGTGTAGTGACAAAGATGTGCTACTAAAAGCAGTAAAATATTTTAAACCATCTGCTCACTTACTAAAGTGTGATGCTTATTCTAACTACAACCAGGATAGTACTGTGATGTTTGAACTCTTCTCAATTATGAGCTATTAGTTACAATATGGATTGGTATCACAATGGAAAAAATAATGACCTCAGAAACTTCTCTTTGTTTAACTGACTCCAGTATGCTTCACTTGTCAAATCTTTTGAATCACAGTTGATGGAAAACTGGGGTCACCACTCTAGCCCAGCAACAAAACAGTGCGTGCTTCCATGCCGTGCATTCCATTCCAACTAAAAATGCCCTGATTTATTCCCTCCTTTCCTTTTGGTTGGCTATCATAAAAGCCTGTTAAATATGGTTTCCACCTTTTTGTCTCTTTTATTCCTCTCGAGTATATTCATTGCTACTCAATGAATGAATCAAAATTTTCAGTACATCTCTATGTTACTGACATCTTAAGTGCAAAATTCCTTCCATAGTATAACCAAAGACAAGCACCAAAAACAACTACACCAAACACAACTGCAACATACAACCCTAACTTTCATTATGCCTAACAAAATGCTTATAGTGGTGCACTGGTTGATACACTGTGTCAACTTGAGAAGTTTAGAAGTTTAATTAAGTGACTCAGTAGAGCCAGGATTCTTAGTTTGTAAACACCCTTATCCTGTGCAAGAGCAGCGCATGAATACCTGTGCATGTGTGAGTTCTACACTCCCAGCTCCAGGGTAGATTATAATGTAAGGGGGGGAAAGAGGCTGGCTAGAAGCCACAGTTGCTGTGCTTCCTTTTGCTCGTCACTGTTTTCTGTCACTATGAACTGCTGCTCTCTGCCACATGCCACTCTGCCTGGGAGCCAGCTGAGCATAGACTGAAACCTCCATAAACTATGAGCTAAATAAACCCTTCCTTCCTTAGTTTGGGTGTTTGGTATTTTTTCCCAGCAGCCAGTAAAAAGTAACTGAGACAATTAGGCAAGATGTACTATCTCCTACTGCTAGGTAGGCAGTTACACTTATTGTTCTAGACTCCAGGGGCTTAAATCTTGCCTTGCCACTTACTAGCTTTATAACTGATCAGGTTCCATTAGATTAAAATTTCGCCTCCTCATCAGCAAAACTGAGATAACTAAAAACTGCTATTTCAAATGCTTTTCAGTTTCTTGACTCTCAAATGTGCTCACTTCTTTTTCTCTGAGCTGAATACTCTCCATTCTTTTTCAGTCACTCTAGAAGTGGCTTTATAAATGTTGTTTCTGAAAAGACAGTATCAAAATCACCTGAGAATGAACTAAAAAGTCAGATTTGGAGCCTCAGTCCCATAGCTATTGACTCAAAAATACTAAGTATTGCTATGTGTAATTTGTATTAGCTTTTATAAGTCCTTCAGGTAATTCTGATGCACAAGCTTCATCTCAAATAATATAACATAAAATTATTCCTGATCTCTTTCCTCACTAAAATCTCAGAATACTGTGTACCATCCTTAGCATTTACCTTCTCTGCTTTGCCTTACTGGTATGTAAACTCAATAATTTCTTCCTTTTACCCTTGCTAAATAACACTTCACAAGAAAGAATTTCACTTAGTAATTTTCAAGTAGAAAGCAGGACCAACTACATTTGAATCAAAGAATCTGTGGATCTTAACATATTAGAGACTAAATAAAGAACTAGAGATGGAAAAGTTTATTTTTAAAATTGCTTAAAAACTTTCATTTTGGAAAATGTAGCAGCAACATGGATTGACTAATTCAAATTCTTAACTGAAAGAAGTTTCAAGAAGCACAAAGATACTGAATTTCTATCCTTAAGAGTCATCTCATTTTTTGATACTATATTATGAAAATTTTGAAACATAACCCTCTCATGGACATGGAATGATGGATATAGAATATAAATAAAATAAATATATAAGGTCAATTGTTCCTCAAAAGGATTTATTTCATCTGCTTATAAAAGGTATAGAAAAGGTTATTTATCTTTGCTTTGTTCAAATAAGGTTGATGTTAGAAATGAAGTCAAGCTGGACTCAAATTGAAAATCCAATAAAAACAACACTTAATTTCTATTCTTTCTGAGTGCATGAAGTTTGTCATATACAAAACGAATAACATGAGTATTAGTTTAAAAAGCATCATTAGTACTAATAATTACTTATTTTTATTTGTTAAAGAGAAATAAGCAATTTAAAATATATATCAATGGGATCATTGTGAACAAAAACTATCTTTAATTAATTGCATACTTGATATCACACAGCTTAAGGTTGGGCTGTAGTTGAACACATACATTTTCAAGAAGTGTACAAGTTAGTGACTCTGCAATGACATCAACTATTGTCATTGGATTTCTCTTGGTCTAGTGGCTTGGTTATACAACCTTTATTTGAAGGCAAACTTAACTTTTCTACAACTTTAACAAAACTGACACAGAGCCTGAATAAAAAGCTGTAATGCCACCTTGTTCTTAGCATCTCTATTAAAAGTGCTGATTTCCCCCATTTGGCAGAGATCCATGTGCTGCAGTCATATCATAAAAGGCAATGGCTTAAGAAGCAAAACACAGTTAAGGGTGATTTAAAGACCCTCCTGTTTTCTTAACTTTTCCACAATTCTAGTATCTATTTCTTTTCTTCACTGAGATAAAATGTAACCACCTAACTGAGAAGATAAAGGTAGATAAAAGTCCAAGGAATGTAACTTCTAAAAGGTATTTTGTTTCCTACAGAAGCCCTCAGCTTTGAGGATTGCTTCCAGAAAGATAAAGAAAGAGGCCTCTTGTAGAAATCCTAAAAGACATCTAAAATTCTTTGGGAAAACTCCTTGCATTGTGGCTGCTTAAGATGATAGCAGAAATTTCAGTAACCCTCTATACATGAGTCACAGAACTAATAATTAGTGTACAAAATTACATTCACCTATTAAAATTATTATAGATTTTCCATGATAGGTGGGCTCAGTATTGAAAAGCAGAAGAAGAAGAAGAAGAAGAAGAAGAAGAAGAAGAAGAAGAAGAAGAAGAAGAAGA
>NDGM011206487.1:732-14775 GCA_002564305.1 Octomys mimax | reverse complement strand
AAGATAGAAGGGCATGTTTAAATCACTGACATGGTCAAGAGACAATATTCTATTGGTCTTTGCGGACAATATTCCACAAAGTGTTACATGAGTTTTATATGGTAACAACTTTTTTTCATAATATGGTAACAACTTAAAGTCCACATTATGCTCAACATCAAGCACCTGTTAGCTGAAAAGGCTCAAACATTTTAATACATATGATATTTAGATTATAGTTCCTTGGTTGTCAAGAATAGTGATTATTGGTGCCAAATAATTGAATTAAAATAGTGCCAAGTCATCTCAGCAAAATGAGAATACTGAGGATCTACCGATTATTATTATCTTACAATATTATAGGAATTGGAAGAAGTTATATATTTATGTCAATACTACATTTGGATGGCTACAGTATATATTTAAGGATGGCTTTGTTTAGGGAACTGGAAAAAACGCTCATGGAATAAGCACTGTATCTCAACGTCATAGGTCAATAGACACAACTGTATTTGGTGGACACATACAGAAAATGGCAACTTTAACAGAGGCGTGCTTCCAAAGGCATTTCCTTTAGAGGTGGCTGAGGTTTTTCCACATTACAGAAAGACTAAGTAATATGGTGTGGCTATCTTACCAAACTTCCATTTAGGCAGTATGGTACATGTTCCCAAACTACTATTCCTTCTGCCCACCATGCTGGCTCCAACATTCCATGATCCACTGTAATCTTTTGGTCTTCCCTCCTTTGTAGCAATGGAGCCAGTGCTGCTATCCATTGAGAAGGTAGACACCAATTCATAGCTGACCATCATAATATCTGTGTTTG
The DNA here is from genome assembly GCA_002564305.1 of Octomys mimax. Lineage (NCBI taxonomy): Eukaryota > Metazoa > Chordata > Mammalia > Rodentia > Octodontidae > Octomys > Octomys mimax. The sequence goes on along the minus strand of NDGM011206487.1, from coordinate 13,967 downwards.
GAATCTGTCTCACCAAATGAGTTGTTAGACCATGGTAGAGTGGCCCATAACCTTCTTCTTGAACCACCAAAGACAGTGTCTGAAAAAACGATCTATATTTTGTTCCTTCTTCACGTAACCTTGTTCTTACAACTTCATGTAGATATGCTATAGTTGTGGCACAAGTTTTTGAGGTGGCAGCAGCAAGCGTCATTCCCACAAAATCTGATGCTTTTTTCACAGACTCTTCAGCACTTTCCACCATCGACACAGTCTTACAATCAAGCAATTTTTGCTTGATACTTTCATAAATAACAAAATGGATAACAATCTCTGATATGCCAGCATAGGACGCAGACATGCCCCTGTAAAATCCTTCAGGTCCATCTGCATGATACACTTTACGGACACATTGAAAAGCACCCATTTGCTTTTCCCCACGGTTCCTTACATCAAGCTGTCACCGAGTCTTTATGAGCCAAATGGGGTTGGTTGCAGTAATTGCAGCAAAACGAGGTTTAAGTTAGTCCATATTTCAACAGGAAGTGACCTGCGGATGGGGAGCATGAGATGACACGATCTCACTCTTTTCTCGGGAGAAATGTACAGTAAATGCCTGCCATTGCAGCTGAAATCATGTGAACCTGGTAGAATCAGGATCAAATATAGCATTCAACTTTCCCTTGCAATTGGAGTAAGCAGCAAAGTATAGTGCTCTGGAAGGGGCCGCCCCCACTATATTGGGGCCTAATCCTCTAAACAAGGAACCGGGCCCTTCTTTTTCCAAGATCACCTTTTGGCAATGGAGGGGCCCGGGAGACACTACTCGGTTAACACTGGCTCCAGCCATGGCGTTCAGTTGAACTTCAGAGATATAAAGTGTCAGTGTCACGGAAGACGACTGCAGCCGTGTTTTCACAACTTCCAGGGCACATGTCAGAATAGCTCCCACTGTGCCACCACATCCCCCAGCAAACAGATGCACCAGCGTGTCCCTCTGTCTCATTCTTTCTCATGCATGTCCTCCGGGCGCGGAGGCGGGACGCGGACTCGGCTGCCCGCTGCAGCGGGCGGCTTAGGTCCCGGAAGGAGATGTAGCGCGCCCCGGGGACTGCCCAGACGCGGCTGCACGCCGCCCACTCGCCCTCGCGTCCTCCTCCTATCTACAAAATTGGATTTATTATTGTATTGCTTAAAACTTTCATAACATTTCTTGCAGTTTTTCTGACTTACATCACTTTAGAAGGATATGTTGGAATTCCCAGTAACAATTTTAATTAAGAATAATTGCATCTTTCTGGGCTTCTGCATTAAAATTGTGCTGGAGAGCCTGCGCGTGGTCAGGTCTTCCCCGCATACTGGGCACACCGCGTGGTTTTCCAAGTGTTTCTATCAGAAACATTATAATGGACTTTCAGTCTGTCATGTGAGTGAGGAATTCAGGATTCAGGGAGAACTTGAATAGTTCTTACTGCCTCATAACCTTCTAGGGGACGTATTTGGTTTCCTTCCTTGGAGCCATGCTATTTAAGGTATCTTTATTATTTAAGTCATTTTGGAAGGAAGTCTACTGAGAATTTTAAAAGTTAGGCAACTTATTTTTTCATTATTTTATAACATTTTCAACAGAGAACATGTTATACTTATGAATTCAGTTCAGCAGATACCAGGAATCGAGCTTAGCGCCTTGCTCTTGCCAGGAAGGGTCTGTACCCTGAGCGACTTCTCCTGCTAGCTTTCCCATGTCAGCCAGGTAATTTTGAACGTCGAAGCCAATGTTTCTTAGGAATTTAGATATAACCTTATCAATTCACAACATATAAATTCCTAACATTCGTGAGCTGAGGCTTGGAAAGGCCAAGTTGCTCACGGGGACCTCACTGGGTCCCCTTGACTGGAACCTGTAGTAAGTGCAGTCAGTCGTGCTTATATTTTAGTTGCTCGTACAAGCAATTTGTGATAAGTTGTTTATTTGCAAAAGACGCATGATCAATGTTCCTCACGCAAGTTATCCCCGCCTCGCAGGCACTCAGCTCCCCTGGACGCACTTGGCAGGGTAACGGAAGGTTGCAGGTTTTCTTGCTTGTTGCTTAGAAGTTGTGCATATCCTGAAAGCTGGAAAAAGAGATGCACAAAGTATTTAATGTGCTCCTTAAACTACTTCATCTTTTTACATTAGAATGACCAGATTTTAATTAATAGTCCCAAGTGCTAAGAGTGATGAAGTTCTCAAGTTCATTTAAATCTAAAAAGTGAACAGAAATCATTGTAAATATTTTAAAGCTTAGATCTTCTTTTATTTGTTTATTTATTTATTACTTACTTTTTATTTTTTTATCTTTTTGAGACAGGATCTCAGTATGCAGTTCAGGCTGGCCTTGAGTTTACTTTGTAACCCGAGCTGGAATCAAACTTGCACACCATCCTCCTGCCTCAGCCTCCCAAGTGCTGGAATTTCTGTTCTAACCACTTTGAAAAGCTGTATATTATTCTATATCCAATTCATACTATATAAATTCATAGTGCTTACTAATCCTGAAGTTTATTGAAACTGATGCTTTATATAAATCAGGGTCTTTTAAATGAATCAACTCAGTGATTTTCATGTTTTGAAATTCATACTGAAATGTGAATTTTCAAAACACTTTTTAGAAAAAAATCTTGAAGTGGCGATAAGTGTGAATTTTTCACAACCCCTTTTTATTAAGGTCATATGGTTATAACAGTAAGTGTAATAACAATTATTTAATATATATATATACATCTACATAAATTTTGTATATGTGCATGTTTTTGTCTATTAAATGAAAACACCAGGCCACTTTATTCAGTGCCTATAAGAGGCCCCAAATAAGCTTCTGTATTTATCCTCATTTCACAGATGAGCAGAGTACTGTGTGGAGAGTATAAATAAGAACCCCAGAGGTGCAGATGGTAGTGTGCTCAACTGGCTCTCAAATCCGGAAATCTGGTTCACAGCTGCATTGCTTCACTTACTTAAAGAGCTTGTCACATGTTAATATCAAGAAATGATCACGCAGTAATAGAATTATTTTCCTCCTCTGTAAGAATCCCAAATTCCATATCTTATTCACATATAGCATACCAGTTCTTCTTATAAATTGGACAGATGGAGACAGTAAATTTTGATAAATATATAATTATCTATGTGCAGTTTATAGCTAATTATTCTTATTAATATTCCTAACCTCTTTTAAATATTATTGAGTTTTTTATTTGTATTGAGTTATAGATTTTTACAGAAGATTAAGTTTTAGATAATATAATTAAATTTTAGGTGTTATTGATTTCACATTTTTTTTTATTTCACATTTGGAAACCCTGATTTACTGTAGTCAGTTCTCTGAATGTAAGACTTATTTGGTTCAGCAGCAGCAAAAAACATATGAATCAAAATTTAATATTGATGTTTTGCTGCTAAATCTGCTGTGCCATTAAGAAAACTTGATTCTTGGAATAACAATGTCCATGCTGTATTCTAATACTGTTAATTTAGCTCATTTTATTATTTTAATATATTTCATAAGAATCTAGGAATATAGTTTTTGGCTAGTAACAAAGTTCATAACTGAAATATCTTTGTTACAATCCTTTATGTTTTAATGAATGCTTAATAACATTAATATCTCTAACAGTTTAGACCTATGGTTATCAATATATATTTTTCATATTTTACTAAGAACTGTTGGATTAAATTCTAAGTGCTTTTTTCTTTTAATATTTCTATACTGATATGTTATTACAGTGTATATAACAAAATAAATTAAGGGTGAGATGATCCTGCTAGCAAAAAACTTCCAAAAGAATGATAACACAGTTAGGATTTCTATCATAACAAGTCAGTTCATTGAGCATTTTCAACAAAATATGTAAAAATGAAATGTTTAGTTTTTCTGTGTGTACTACTTTTCTAGCTGTGGCATTTTAAATATCAATTATTACTGGGTACCAGATAGTTTAATGCTATCTTAGATAAATATTACAATATTATCAGGGTATTGTGGTTATTAAATGGCTCCTCAATTGAGTAACATGATCCATTTAACACAACTTTCCACCATTATCTATTAAGATTTGTGGCCAGAGGGGCCGGGGAAATAGCTCAGTGGAATAAGTGTGATTATGCTTCATTCTGAGGCAATTAGGGACATTATATCGGTTTGTGATAAAATGTATGTCTTCACTTTGGCCTCCAGATGATAGTTAGAATAGAACAGAGCTTTATGTTTGTAGATTTTATTACCTTAAAGTTTTGCAGTAAGTATACTAACTACTTAGGAAAACATTGGCAAATCAAAGTTTATGAATACTACATTTAGCTAGCCCATATATCTCCTTTTAAGACTGAGGGAATCAAGATAAGAGTAATGTCTTTTAAATGTACAAGGAATCTGATTGTCAGACCCTTCTTTGGAACAGTGCTTACAAGTCCTAAAGCTAGGCCACTACATATTCCAACAAGGCTCCTTAGAATTATGAACTGAGATTATGATAATTATTGGTTAGATCTGGAGCATCTCCTGAAGGCTGCCAGTGTTCAGAGATGGCACTTCTGAAGGGTAGTAAGACCACAAGGGCATCATAGGATGACTTCAGAGTTGAGTGTGCTGCTGGAGCTGAGATCTGGTTGGAAGAGGCAGGTCAGTGGGGGCATGACATGAAAAGGCGTGGTTCCCTCTTCACTTCCTCCTTTTCCCTTCTGCTCTGTGACCTCCGTGATGTGAGTAGCCTTCCTCCCCAATCCATCACACCACACTGTGGCCAAAAGCCAGTAGCTACAATAAACTCCTTTGCTTTAATAGTTTAAGTGCAGAGAGCACTGTGTGTCAGTGACGAGAAAGTGACTGAGATAAGAGCTGACTGCATGCAGCCCATCATTAACCCCTCAAACTGGTTTCCTTGGAGGGCTGCCACCATCAGCCAGTAGTTCCAGCTCTCTGGCAGGCTGAGGTAGGAGAAGTCCACATCCTACCCCAAACTGGGCAACTTAATGACTTGGCAAGGCCCTGTCTCAAATTTTTTAAAAAATTGAACAAGGAAAAGGGATATAGCTCCGTGGTGAGGCTCTGGTTTAATCCAGAATAACACATGCACACACACACACACACACACACACACACACACACACACACACCTACCCATCAGTCAGTCAGTGAGTCGGTCAATCAGTCGCTCACCATTCTTAGTACAATGTGGCCTGTCTGATCTTTTTTCCTCAATGTTGTTCCTCCTTCTGCTCAGGTCTGAGTCCTTTCCTTATTTTCTTTTACCTTTGCTAAGGAACCTGCTCACTGTTTGGCAGCTCCTCAAACTACAGTCCCTTACCAGTTTCTTTTACTTTTTCATATAAAGCTTTCTTTCTGCAAGCTTGTGATTTACTGTTACTTTCCAGTATCGTTAAAGCAAGAACCCTAACTGGCTGTTGATGCTCTTTGAGGATAAATCATTGAGTTTGGGAGCTGAATTTCTTGTTTCTGAATTTGGGGGCCTCAATGGCTGAGGGGCACGAGGGAAGCCCACTCCACATAGAGACGCTTCATTCATCACCTCGAGGGAGCTAATCCTCAACAACTGCAGAGGTTTCTTCTGGTATTAATCTTACAGTGAATGAGATTAGCAATCTGTCAAAATCATTCCTTCTCCATTACATACTGCAACCTCCCGATGACCAGATCTTTCACTGGGGGATTGCTGTCAGGACTGCTTCCTGTCACCCCGTTCTCCTTCACACAAGCCTCATTTGTTCTACGACCTTTAACATATTCGATTCTGTCTAAGTAAAGGTAAATTTTCAAAAAGGAAAATAGATCAGAAGGGACTGGTTAAAATTATTTATGTAATTTATTTGATTTTTATCTTGAATTTCAATGAGTTCCTTAGGAATATATCAAAAATAATAAACTATTTTGCTTAATAACAGAAGTCAGAGAAAGAATAGTCTATGATTACCTTGATTCATTCATATCATTTCTCACTATTCATCTTCTGTTAATAGTGATCTTGTGAATTCTTATAATATCTTGGTTAAGAAAAATATTGTCTTAAAAATACACCTGAGGCAATAAGATTTTAGATATTAATGAGTATAAAATAATATATTTGACAGCATACATGCTATCTAAAGAAAGGAATGCCTTGTTTCTTTATTTTTCATGAAAAATTTATGTTCAAGATATTTTACTTAATTTTCAATAAACTCACTTAGAAATTATAAAATCACCTATACATTCCCATTAGCAGCTACCAAGAGTATCCTAGATCTCTTTGTCTATATATATTCATATTGGTAGCAGGAATTAAACTCAGGACTTTGTGTTGCCATTTAAAATAGTAAGAAGTGGGTGAGAAATGATTGATATATTTGTGATTATGTTCTGTACTATCAGAATAAAATAAGTTGTTTTTACAAATGGGACTCCAATCACTGAAATTGAACTGAGCTGTATCCCAGATGCTTCTCTGTGTATATTTTGATAGAAAAATACTACAACAAAATTTTTATCATACAACCTTGAATTAGTACTTTCACTGGTAAATTATTCAGATTTATAAACTAATGCTATAATCTTGCTTCTCAAAATAAACCAACAGCATATAGCTTTGGGTCCAAGCTGATGGCAACATTGCTAACAATTTAATTTGAATGTCATGGAGAGAGATTGTGAAACTCAGTTCTCCAAGACAATGGAGTATCTGACCAAAATAATGGACCTCACTGACATTGGTCATGTTCAGTGGTCATCAGCTTTTAAAGTATTGTCTATTAACTGTGTCGTACTAGAGGTTAAATTAATGAACTTTCTTTACCAGGAGCATGAATTTCTATATAGAACATACACCTGGAATTTTTTTATCTAACATATAAAAATTAAATGACTTATTAATTATTGTACAGGGTAAGGCATGGTTTAAAAAAATCCTACAAGATAGTGGCTTAAACGCTATTTTGAGTCTAGAAGTAGGTGACCTAAATCTAGCACATCAGCTCCACATCGATAAGCAGCTTCCCTTTTGGGATCTGAGGTTCTATAATCACTTTGTCCTAGACAACCAGGACAAAATGGCAAAAGGGAGCCCCGTTCCATCCAGCCCTTTAATTGGCAAGGCCTAGAAATGTCACAGTCCACTTGTGCTCACGTGCCAGTAAGCTCTGCGCCAGCTGTCACACAGCTGGCCTCAGTGAGAGTTCATCAAAAGTCTTTGTGGTTGGGTGGGGTCTCTGACTCTTCCCCACTCCTGCTCATGAAAGTGCTGAGTTGCACACCAACGTCACCCTTTTCTGGTACTTCAGCCTGCAAGCGAAACATGGTCATGCCCACAATTATCTTGAAAACTTTGTGTTTTTATTTTTTAGAGCATTTATATACCTTGATCCAATCATGCAAAGCATTTTTAAAGGTACCTTTATGCTAAATTCTATAACTGGCATTGATACTGTGCTTTGTAAAGGCTTGTTTGCTCCATGAGCTTAGCATCACAGCCGGACCATACCGAGTGAGAGGAAGTGCTTGTAATAAATATATTATTATGTTTTATAAATTTGAGGCCTTCATGTAAGTGCAGGATTTTCTAGGTACTTTTTAATAACTGTAAAATCTAATGAATTCCTAGAATTCTTCTGTGTCTCACACACATTCATGATATTATGTAAGTATCTGAAATAATTACATTTCTTAGCTTAAAACTCTTTGTCGTATACAACATAATGCAGCAGAACTCGCTGGGCACTGGCTGGTGCTATTGTACCTGTGACCTATGTGAAGGCTTGGAGCCTTGTAATATGACTGCAAGGACTGAGAACCCGGATTTCAAACTTTGTTTTGTTTTGGCGAATTTAAATGTGGACAGCCATATACACCTGGAAACTGCATACAGAGCTCTAGTCACTTCCTGGCCCATCGACTGACTTATTTCACCCTTTACTGGGTCTTGTTCCTGCAACTGCCCTCAAGTGAATTCAAATGCTCAATGTTCATGTGCTTAGTGTCTTATTCTTTAGCTTACTAAATATTGTGTGAATTTAGACAGTTGCGTAATCATAACTACATGTAATATTTATTAAACATGTCATGTATTAAGCACCATTCTGAGCCCTTAATATATAAATTATTTCATTACTTCAAGGAACTTACATTGGAACAAAAGGAACTTTGATTATAATTATTATCATTTTATAAATATATAAACTGACACAACAGCAATGTAATTTTTGCCTAAGATCAAATAGGTAGTGAGTAAACTAGGATGCAAACCCCCAGGAAACTGGCTTCAAATAATCCTAGAGTCTCTCTCCAGTCTTCATTATTTCATCATCCAGGAAAGTGAGATTTTAGCAGTGGTTCTTTATTTGAAATGCATCACAGATGGAGCCTTCTAAGAACATTACTGCTTTATGCATAAAACAGGGAAATATATTGCCTCTGGCAAGAAGGGAGGAAAAAGAACAGCTCCTCTTCCTTTTTTTGTCCTCTCATACAAAGAACTCAATTGTAAAAAGGTGAATCAAATTGTCTTCTAACTGAATTTGCTAATTTGGCAATAGGGTTTCATTTCATCAGAGTGATGCCTAATAAATTAGTAGATGAGTGTCGATGAACAAGTACTATGTTTTTTCTGATTACTACGAAGGTTTATTCACATTTTTCCTTAGTACACGAACAAAAGGATTTTAAAGTAATCAGATTTAGCACAGGTTAAACATCTGTAAGTTAAAATTACTTCGAAGTGCACTGTCCGTAATTAAGCAATCTCACCTACTATTATAGAATGAGGATACCTTTAGGTTTCAAGAAATCTGTCATTTTGAGCATGCCTTCCAGCCTCTTCCAGATTACTCATAAAATTTCTCATTCTCTAAGAAATAAATGTCTCTGTCAAGTCAAAAGTAATACAAGCACATGATGGAAAAATGGGACCTTTTTAGTTTTATAAGGGATATTGCAGGGTTGCCGAATTGATTTTATTCTTATTATTTAGGTTCTCATGGTCATTTTAGGATTTGCCTCCTGGATATAATGGAAAAGTTATGATACCTTTTAGAGAGGTGGGCAGCAGAGGCCTGTGGGGAGCAGGAGAAGATTTTTCATATGAAATTTTTTGTCATAAAATGCTAATGTTGGTGTTCTTGTCTTTATGTCTATGCATTCTTTAGCTATGAGGATAACAGACCCTTCATCAAGTAAGAATGACCTGAATGGCTGATAAATTCCATTTATCAGTGTGGTCCCACGAACCAGCTGTCAGATCAGTATTGAAGTATCATTAGAGCTTCTGTCATTCACATTGAGGCAGAAGAGCAAACTGTACAGAAAAATACTGTGGCGTACAATTTAGAAGCAGAGTAAATCTATTGCAGGTGCATTGCTCCCCTAAAGCTTCTGCTTCACCTCTGTTAATTGGATATTACTGGATTCGGTGTCACAGTAAGAGCGATTTCCTGTGGTGCAGGCTCGTCTCACATCAGATACTTTCCTCCTTACATCGTGATGTGTTGGTCTGTGCCACATATGTCCAAATTTCTGTTGTTTGTTTGGGCATCATTCATCTAAAATTATTTTGTGATTTAAAGCTAAATCTTTAAATTGATCAAATGGATATAAACTACCCAACCTCAACTGATATTGATGAATCGCTACTTAAAGATTGCAAAAGGCAAAAGAAAATAAGTTCACAAATTAAATTTTATACATGTATGATCATCCCTTTAAACTTTGGTGCCTATCATTTGATTCATAACCTAATTGTTTATGAATATATTTAAGTTTCTGAAAAAAAACTATAAGTCTGTCTTTATCTAGTACATGTTAATATTTGGAATTTTTTCTATATATCTTAAAATTACATGTCCTGCAAGCATAAACTAAGAGTGGCCAACGACGGGTGACCTTGCTGTAGACTTTCAGTTTGTTCTTCTGGTGAAGAGTCCTTTGTTTTCATTTTACCCAGTGCCATTTCACTTGCTTCTTCATGCTTTTGCTGATTATTTTTCTTGGAAATTGGAGCTCATGGAAGTTCTGCATCACGTGGCCTTTGGGCTCATCATGTGTTTTCTAGTGGACAAGAGTTGACTTTAGTATTTCATCCTGTCATTTTAATTCTCAATTTAAACAGCAAATTTGCCTTAATTTAATGATGATTATTTCCATTTTTCCATCTTCTATAAGAAGCTAAGATTTTTTTCCTTGAATATCCTCATATTTGAGAATTCAGCAAAAGAAAATATTAACATGTAAGATATTTCCTAACTCATTAGCTAACATGCCACATGCCATAGCAAAGTCCTTTAATGGTTCTTCATTTAAGAATATTGCTGGCAAACATTCAACATTTCAAAATAATCTTTCATTTAACTCTGAAATACAGTTGGGGGTTGTTTTGGGAGAAAACACTTAGCAAATATCTATCATCCATTTTGATAGAACTTGGGAACCATATCTATCTTACATTGTAAATTTTTCAGAAAAATATATCATACTGAGCTTCAAATTATCTTAAATATATGCAAGTCTTTTACCCTCAGTTTGCAAAGTTTTAATCCCTGTAATTATTCTTTGTTTAGAGAAAATAAATGGAGGACAAAAGCTGACTGAAAAGAAATATTAGCGCCCCACTGGAGGGAGTTATAATATGAGAGAAAAGGGTGGGTTTGTGTGTGTGTAGACATTTTGACTCTTTGGTCCTGTTCTCCCATATAGGTAGACTTAAATAAAGCTAAGGCAGGGTTCAATTTCAGTTATTGGAGTCCCATCTGTAAAAACAACTTATTTTATTTTGATAGTATAGAACATAATCACAAATATCTCAATCATTTCTCACCCACTTCTTACTATTTTAAATGGCAGCTCAGAGAGTGGAAAGAGACTAAGAGTTCGTCTTGCACACTGTCCATCCCATTCCCAGCCCTCCACCATTGCCATTCTAGCTTCATGCTCTCCCTGGAGTTTGCACTTTCAGGAGATAGAGATGCCCAGAGCCTTTAAGCTTCTTTCCAGCAAAACTGCCAAATGTCTGATTTCTAAAGTCAAGCCCAACATAAACCTAGAAGACAGTAATGCAAAGTCTGAGAAAAAAGTACAGCTTGAGGGATCCTGTAGAAGGAAGTGCTTTTTCCCATCTACTCTATTACAGTTTCTCCACATAGGTACAAAATCAGATCGACAGTACGTTCTAAGTCCATATATGACCAGCAACTACTAGTTCCTTCAAATATGTTACATTTTTGTCAGTCACCATGATTTTTTTTTAAGAAGAAATTTGGAAAAATGGGATAAAATGTATCTGATGAGGCATAGAGGAAACACAATCTAAAAAAGGCCATAGCAATAAGCCCAGTGGAGACTAACATAACTTCATAGAAGTTTTCCCTCTTGCCATTCTCCCTAATTACATCTTCATGCCATTTGCATATATGCTGCAAATACATGAATAATTTATGGCACAAATCCGCTTTTGCTTCAATTAATTTCTGTGTTCATTGCATTTCCATTCATGTATAGTTCCTCAAGCTTGATTACCTGTAGCCCCCATTCAAATCTTAAAGTACTTATACCACCTGTCTTACATTTCTTTGTCAAAAAATAGCTTGCCGTAACATTTCTTCGGTGTCAATATTGCTGATATGAGATGGTTGTGTTTACTAAAGGCCGATTATTTAATAACCCTAAGTTTTCTTTTCTCTCCACAGGTCGTGGGTGATAGGTGCAATAGCCCTGCTCTGCTTGTTAGGATTGACCTGGGCCTTTGGACTCATGTATATTAATGAAAGCACGGTCATCATGGCGTATCTCTTCACCATTTTCAATTCTCTACAGGGGATGTTTATATTCATTTTCCATTGTGTCCTACAGAAGAAGGTAAGCTCAGATTCTATTTTCAAGAATAAATGGAGTGTGTTTCATGATAGCAAAGCAATTATAACATACTTTGATATATCAACCTAGATACACTTGGCTGTATGAAATAAACATTATTTTCTTATAATACTAGAGACAAAATATACACAAAATGAAAGCATAAAAGTTGGTGTGCTTAATAAAAAGAAATAGTTTATGATTTGTTCAATACACAAAAATTATTTTCTTGTTGACTTACCCTTACAGTCTTTTGTGTATCCATGGACAGACAAATTGAATTTGTGCATTAGGAGAAGCTCTTTTCTAAAGTGGGTGCATGTCATTGTACAATTCTGTTTCTTTAAAGATTATTTCATACCACAAAGTCAAAAGTATATTGGTGTTCTTAATCTATAATTTAAAGGCATCTTTTATACTAATTATGAGTTGAGTGGTTACATTGAATCTTTAAGTTTTACATTGGTTTACTTTATAATTTATTACATTTACAAGTACACAAATTGTATTTTCAAGGTTAAGTCTAACTAAAATTTTTATTGAATTTTTAAATTACAAGATTAATTTTCCATTCTTATATTTCTAAATTTTATTTAAATTTTGATTTCACATTGCTATCCTCAGTGTAATTGCTTAGCTTATAAATATCAGCATATAGAGTTAGTCAGGGTGAGAATTCTATCCATTAACTGCTAGTTTCAAAAACCTGGTGGAGATTCTCAGGACCATTGCCCTAACCATCTTGTGTTGCAGGGTTTTACCCCTGCAACATTTCCTAACTTTTCTCTTTGCTCTGTCTTCATTGTTCAATCCTTAAGTTCTCACTTTCCATTTAACTGTGTTATACCTTTCAATTTTTATTTCTTCTTTTGAGTTCTTACACTAGGGAAACTATATGATGTTTACACATATAGGTCTGGTTTATTTCACTTATGAGTATATCTTCAAGTTGCATCTTAACCATGCAGCAGAAGAGTATAAACATGAGGTATAAAAATTAAAACCATATTAATATACTGAGCTGTTAAAGGTTCAAGTCAACATCGTCTGACATTGCCAGTTCTGCTGATAACCCACTACTATTATGGACTATTGGACTATATTGGGTGATTTTGCTGAATTTACGCACCTATAATATTTGAATGGCAATGGAACACCCTCTCTGACAAAAATAAAACAAAAAAGGGGGAATATAAATGACCATTTTGCAGTGAATATATATATATATATATATATATATATATATATATATAGACATATGTGTGTGTGTATATATATGTATATATATATTATATACAAAATAGTTAGGATAGATATATAGCCACTTTATCTTAGTTCAGTGAGAAGAAAGATTTGTACTAATAGTGTTTAGACAAGATATCATGT
>NDGM011206482.1:473-11779 GCA_002564305.1 Octomys mimax | reverse complement strand
TAGAATAAGCGCTTCCCTGGCAAGTGCAAGGACCTGAGTTCAATCCCCGGTTCCACAAAAAAAGAAAAGAAAAGATTTAAAAAAAAAAAAAAAAAAAAAAAGGAAACAGCATAGGGCCAGCCAAATAGCTCATCAGATTAAAGCACCTGTGAGCAGGCACAAGGGCTAGGGTTTTGATCCCGGGCCTGCCCTGCCAGCCCTGCCCCCAGGGCACACTGGCAATTGAGACCGGGCGTGGTGGTGCACACCTGTAATCCCAGCTCTTGGGAGGCTGTAAACAGGCGGATCACTACAAGTCCGATCTAGTAGTGAGACCCTGAACACCCTGTAGACCCTTCCCTAAAATCAAGAAAGAAAGAAAGAAAAACAGCATACATACACATGGGGGGAGAATCCCCTAAATGACTGCCTGCAGATAGGAGGAACCCATTTAGCCCTCAGTCTTAATCACTCTCAGGAGCACATCCTCACTGAGTTCTATCACGGGACCCAGTTTTCCTGGATGCAACCAAAAGCCAATCCTAGGTTCTGATAGAATCCTCCCATGGGGCTGCCGGAGGTGGGACTGGAACTTGTTGAGGCATGAGCAAGGAGCCCTCTGACCATTCCCATGTACCTAAATCTCTTCCATACATGCAAGGGGTACTCCGGGCATTTGGAGGAAACTGCCTGCCCCCAACCATGACTTTCCCTCAGCTGAAGCATTACCTCTGAGGAAAGAAGGCAGGGCTATGATGCCTACTCCTCATCCTTTTAGCCTGTGGTTCTCGGCCAAAAGCCATTTCTGGGCATCCCAACTACGGGCATAGTGCCACTGACACCCAGTGAATAAAGAGCAAGATTTCTCTTAAACATAGCATGATGCAGGCCAGGGAGATAGCTCAGTGGTCTAAGCGCCTGTCTGGCAAGCACAAAGCCCCAGGTTCAATCCCAGGTACCACATGCTGTACTGGCCCCGGCCCCCGGGTTCACTGAGCCAGCCACAAAAAAATGGGAGTGGTGGCACACGCCCGTAATCCCAGCTCTGGGGAGGCTGAAAATGGAAGGATCACTGTGAGTCTGAGCTGCATAGTGAGACCCTGCACCAAATACATTAAAAAAAAAAAAAAAAGCACAATGCATAGGACCTCACCTGGCCCAAATGTCATTACTGCCAAGGCTGAGAAACCCTGTATGTAACCTTTAGCAGAAGTGGAGATGGAGCCTTGAGAAGTTCAACCTAAGGTATCAGAGATCCCCCACCCACACCATGGCTGGGGTGCCCCACACAGCTCCAGAGTGATATGGTGACACAAGCAAGAAACACCTGCTGCTCCCCAAGAAAGTACTATTCTTCTTCTTGTATGGCTGCCCCAGGCACCTCTCAGCTAGCTGGGTTGTATCAGATGCCCCCCAGCCACTCCAGAATCATCTGCTTTGGCTGCAGCAAGCTTTGGTCACAGACTTATGCCAGGCAAACAGGCCCTAGGCCTCTGCATGACTCAACCCTGCAGCCTCTGCGGATGATTCCGCCTCTTTGAAGCCCTCCTAAATCAGGTCCTAGAGGGAGCCCTCCCACCCATGACCAAAGTCTGACAAGCTGCATGCACCAGTCACCTTTTTTCCCTATATAAACAACTGCCTCCTACCCATAAAAGGTCACTCTGTGCTATGTTCTCCCTTATACTGCAGCATGAGTCCTAATAAAGCCTCTTCTGAATGACATATTTTTGCTTATTCATGGTCTCTACCTCAAGTACAGCATGCTGAGCTAGTTCACTAAGGGCTGGTAACACTGAAGGTTGCTGGCACGGAAAGGGGCCAGGGCTGGCAGTGCTGAAGGCAGCCAGCAAACACAGAATGATGAAGAGCAATGGAGAACTGCCCAGAGCTGCCGACTCCGGTGGCTGAAGAGCCCTCAGGGCCTGCAGATGGATGGCTCTTGCTTTGTGCAGCAAGGAGGCGACTAACACTAACAGCCGAGAGCTGCCTGCATTCAAAGCCCAGGGCAGTTAGCACTAAAGAGCTATCCTCTGCCAATCCATAATTCTTATGCGAATTGAGCGAAAGAACCCCAAGCCAGTTGGTAATATCAGCATGACCCATATGGGAACCCACCTCTTCTGAGGACCCTGAAGAAAATGGACAGTGGTGACAGTTGTCAGCAATGAGGAAGCAGCCAAAGAACTAGCCCATGTCTAATTTCCACCTTACTTGAGACTACAGACCCACAGCAGTGGCTGCTTCTGGCTCTGGAAAGAGAAACTTTGCAATCACTGCTGCCTAGGGGCAGCCGACGGGGCACGGACTCCCAGAATGGACTCTGTCCACATTCATGCTGATGCCACCAGCTCTCCTGCTGTCCAGGGTTTGGGGACATGCTCCTCCTGGACAATAAGTGACCTTCTCCTCCCCGCTCAGACAGTGTGTGTTGGGGGAGGGGTACTCACAGCTCCCATGAGCGCCACCCCAGAGCCGATGTTGATAATCGTGGGGATGATGCTGAACTTCCCTGCCTGGGAGACAGACAGAGGATGGGCAGTGAGGCAGACTCAACAGCCATGACCCCAGAGCCTCTCCCACCTGCCTCACCTGCCCCGCAGACCCTCAGAGTGGGAAGGCCAACCACACACCTTGCCATTAACTATCACGTCGATGCGGATCCCATAGGCTTTCATCAGGTTGCGCAACTCCACCCCAGCTGGGTCTCGGTAGTATCTGGCAAACCTGGGGGAGAAAGGGCCTGGGAGAAGACACAGCCTGCCTGTGCCTTCCCTCTCCAGCACGCCGGGGACCACGTTGGGGATTTCTAAGTCCTCGGAGGATCCCAGCTCTCAGCTGCTCTGGGAGAGGGTCACCGGCCTTCCCTCTGAGCCAGCATACAAACCCTTCACCAAGGTACCAGGCCTCTCCCACTGCGCTGAGCCAATCTCAGGCAACATGGAAGAAGAGGGCACAACAGACATCCTTCTCTGGCCAGGTGTTCACTACACTGTCCTCGCCACTCTGCTGAGTCCTCTCCACACCCCCACTGTCACTCTTGTGCCTCCTCGTTCTAGCACCCACCCTAAGCCAGTGCCCAGGAAAGGACAACCAAACATGATCAGGGCCACAGAGTGGCACAGGGCAGCAATTACCTGAAGTTGTACCCAGAGGAAACAGATTTGGCATGTTTGTTGTCCAGACGATTAAAATTATAGCTTGGATGGCACTCAGAGGCAGCTTTATCAAGGTCGCAGTTCCACTCGATATGAATTCCTATCACACCTCCCTTGATACAAGAGACAAGGATCAGTGCCCAGAGCTATCTGGAGACAGATGGAAGCCAGGCTGTCACCACAGCTGAAGACAGAGGAAGGGCTCAGGTCAGAGATATCCTGGTGGACCAGCCTTCAGGAAAGTTCTAGCACCAAGAAAGTTGCTCCACTCATCCCCAGTGTCATCTCCCTTCATTCTTCGGAGAGCAGGGAGCTAGCTACTTTATAGGCAGGCACGTGATAAATGAACCAGGGTGTGTTCATGGGGCTCCTCCGCATTCCATTTGAGCTGAAAGCTTAGTGAGCTCTTGGAGGCAGGTGGCTTTGCAGCCCTCCATGGAATCCCACTCTCCCTCTCCCCCACCCCACCCCATTATCTCCTCATTGCAGCAGAGCAGAGGTCCCAGGGGCAGCTCCCTGAGCACACACCACTCACCTCCAGGGCAATGTCCTCAAAAGTGCTCCCTGCCCACTGGACCACGGATCCCAGCCGGAAGATGGGGCAGTAGTGATTGTTGGGGCCAAAGCGACAGGATTTCAGAAAACCTTTGTTCTTTGTTTCCAGTACATTGGCCCTGAGTAGAAGCCACGAATAAAGAGGAGTCAGTGGGGCCCCCACATCTGACCTAACTACCCTCTTCCTCTTTCATCCTCCATACCCCTATGGTGGGGCCACTCAGGTGTGGCCAAATAAACACACATGCACTCACACACATCCCCAGGGAGGCGCAGCCCAGGCCCCACCCCAGGACCCCAGCAGCCAAGGCCCACCTACTTGGAAAAATTGAACTTGGGAAAACGAATATAGTTCTTTATGAAAATGGTGAAGTCTTCAGCGTCCCTCAGGAGTGGCTTCCTGAAAAGCAGTCCAAGAAAGCCTGAGCAGGAGGCCTTCCCCGGCCCTCCCACACCTCCCTCAGGCCTGGGCAGGGCTGAAGCCTATTCCCTGATCGCCTGGAACCTTTACAAAGGACCATCCATTTGCTTGTGCTGGGTTGGTCCTCAGACCTCTCTGGAATGTCTCTTTATCTCCCTCAGAATGAAGATCCCCTGGGACTGGCACATCTCCAACCTCAAGCTGGACTCAGACTAGCAACTCCTCAGGGGCCTGAGGGTGCAGCTACTCACTTGGGCTTGGACTGTGTCTCCACTGGGCACCAGGCAAAGATCTCACAGGTGCCCCTTGTTGAGTTCCCAGCCTGCAAACAGCGGCCAGTCTTCACTCCTGCAGCAGCGGGACAGGAACAAGGCCAGGAGCCTCCCAGCCCCAGGGCCCTGCACCCCCTCCAGTTATGGCCATCCAACCCCAGCCTCTCACCATTTCCAGCTATAACAGGTGCCCCAGCTTGGCAGTCCTGGTCCTGAGAACACATGCCATCAGGAATGCCTTCACGCTGCCAGGAGAGAAAGGTCCCTGCATGGGGAGCCCCCAACTCAGGGGCACACCCCACCCAGGCGTTAGAAGAGGAGTGCCTCCCAGGCCTGGGCCATAAACCCTTGGAGAGACTGCTTCTCCCCTGTATGATATAGGCACTTGCACTGGTGCACACAGACTCCAGGGACCCTGGGAACACACAGAAGCCCCTGCTTCAGTAGAAGGGCCAACCCCACCACAGTGGCAGATCCCACACCCTCCTCCACTCCCCACGCCAAATCAAACCTCAGCACAGGTGCTCTGCCGCTGGTTGGTGGTCACGATCAGGTTAGTGATCACAAAGAAGACGTTATCTCCCTGAGGAACCACAGAGGGGTTGAGGAGCCTCCTCAGACCCTACAAGGAAACCTCCTTTCCCAGGGCTGCCAAGCAAGGGCTGGGGCCTCTCCGTGGTATTGGGAAAATGGAGCCACAAAACTGGTGGCCTCTGCCTACAAACCCCAAGTGCCCTTGCCTCTTGAGTTCCTATTCTGATCAACCCCAGAGCCCACACCTAGATGTGGGAAGAGATGGGGCAGTAATGGGGTTGCTCCGGCTATGGCCTGAGACGACTGAACAACTGGAGAGCTACTCCCACAAGCAGGGGCATATAAGGGAGACCTGTGCCCCAGGTCTTCTAATGATAACGGAAGTTTGCCTAGCCACACATGGTCTCAACAGACTCAGGAAACTGGGAATACCCTTGGCATGCCAGGCATAGAAGGGAGAGCAGGGGTTTGGATGGGAAAAGGGATGTGGACAGAGCCTCGATCTACAGCTGGGACCAAGGGAGAGAGTGGGAGACGTCCCTGGGCACCCAAGCAGCTTCCTGTATGGCCCACCCCAAGCCAGGCCACCAGGGGTAGGCAGGGCTCAGACCTGGGGTGGGATGACATAGTCTGCAACATCCCAGAGACGCTCCCCGAGCTCCGAGGTGTTGGTGTAGGCCACGCCCTTGACTTTGGTGACAACAGCACTCTGCAGGGAGGTGTCAGTATCTTGATAACCCTTCTTTATCACGAACACCCATCTGCAGGAAGGGGTCAGCAGGTGGACATCAGCCACACTGCTGCCCTCAGGGACTAGGCCAGGGTGGGAGTCACAGCAACACCGAGGAAAGAGGAAGCCAGGACAGAGCTCCTCCTGTCCTACCAGTTCCTGGGCAGGGGTGACAGCCACCACTGCTGCCAGAAACCTAATCCTGTGAGCAGCAGAGGCAGCAAGCAACCCCAGAGGCGGAAGTTCTAAAAGGTAATGTGTACTGGTCTCAGAAGCAGGGCAGGCCTCTGGCTACATGACGCCAGGCAAGCTGGCCAACCCGGAGTGAGAGTTTCTTAGTGTGACTAGATAACAGTCCCCCTCCACACACACCCCACCACCTCTCCCACCCCCGCCAGGGCTGGGGTGCCTAACCTAAAACCAGTCATGAGCAGGCCTCTGAGCAACCCAAATTGAGGGGCACTCTATGAAGCAAGAATGGAAAATCCTGGGCCGGGGAGATAGCTCAGTAGAATAAGCACCTGCCTAGGAAGTGCAGGGTCCTGAGTTCAATCCCCGGTACCGAAGGAAAAAAAAAATCCTGCATTCTATGATCCCCAAAACACAAGCAACGAAAGAAAGAAAGAAAGAAAGAAAGAAAGAAAGAAAACAGGTAAATTGGTGCTTCATCCAAATTAAAAAAGTTTGCCTGTGAAGAAAGTAAAAAGGCAGAGTACAGATATGCCTTATCTGAGCCAGGTACGGTGGTGGCACCTGTCTGTAATCCTAGCACATGGGAGGCTGAGGCAGGATTGCTGTGAGTTCAAGGCCAGTCTGGGCTACATAGTGAGTTGAAGGCCAGGCTGACTTTCATAGCAAGACCCTGTCTCAAACAAAAACTGCCACCTCCCCCCAAAAGTAAACCTTATCTGATAAGGGTTTAGTGTCCAGAATATATAAAGAACAATAAAATACAACAGTTAATTTTAAGAAGCTAAACAATCCAGTTTTAAAATGGACAAAAAGCTGGGTACAGGGGCACATGCCTGTAATCCTTGCTACTGAGGAGGCTGAGGTTCTAAAAGCATAGGTTCTAGTCCAATCTGGATGGTATAGTAAGAACCTGTCTAAAAAACAAAAGGCAAAGAATTTGATCAGACATTTCTCGAAAAATATTCTCAAGGTGACTCAAAACCATGATAAAAGCTGGGCACGGTGGTACATGCCCATCGTCCCAGCATTTAGGAGGCTGAGGCAAGAGAATCACCATGAGTTTAAGGCAAGCCTGAACTACATCTCAAAAAAAAAAAGTAAAGGAAAAAAGATGACATTTTACATTCACTGGAATGACTTTAAGAATATACTATTTTTTGAGACAAGTTCTCGCTCTTTGGTGCAGGCTAGCTCAAACTTGCAGTGATCCTCTTGTCTCAGCTTCCTAAGTGCTGGGATTATAGGCATGTGTCACCACACCGAGCCTAAAAGTAATATTGTTAAGGAATAAATAGGAGAGACTGGTAAGGATGTGGAGAAATTTGACTCCTCATACATCGTTAGTGGGCATGTAAAAGGCACAGCTGCTGTGTAAAATGATTTGGAAGTTTCCCAAGAGGTTAAAGACAGTTTGGAGACAACCAAGCGTTCCTACACCTAAGGATATTCCAAAGAGAATGAGAAACACATTCACCCAAAACGTTTATGAGCATACTATTAGCAACATCATTCATAACAGCAAGTGAAAATAATGCAAATGCCCACCAGCTGAGGAACAGACCTACAAAATGTTGCCTATCCATAAAATGGGGTATTATTTAGCCATGAAAAGGAATAAAGTCGCAGCTATAACATGCACAGGTCTTTTTTTTTTGAACCAGGGATTGAACTCAGGCCCTTGTGCTTGCCAGGCAAGTTCTTATTGTACTGAGCTATGTCCCCGGCCCCCATGCACAGGTCTTGAAAACACTACACTAAGTGAAAGAAATGAGGCGCCAAGAGCATGAGACGGGCTCCATTTATATAAAATGTCCAGAAGAGGCAAATCCATAGACGGAAAGCAGACTTGTGGCTGCCAGGAAATGAGGGTGAGGAAAATGGGGACTGACCAGTAATAACTCCAGGTTTCTTTCTGGGGTGATGGAAATGTTCTAGAATTAAGCAGTGGTGGGGAGATGGCTCAGTGGAATAAGTGCTTCCCTGGAAAGTGCAAAGGCCTGAATTCAATCCCCAGTCCCGCCAAAAAATAAATAAATAATAAGCAGTGGTGATGGGTGCACAACATTGTAAATGTGCTATAAAGCACTTACTTGTACAATTTTAAATGATTAAAAGGGTATGTTATATGCTACATGAATTTTATCTCAATTAAAAAATAGCACAAAAGACATCTTCAAAAGATATCACTGTTAATACAAAGAAAGACTTAGGAACAATTCTCATAGAGAGAAGACTAGTAAGTCATGAAAACTGCACGTAAGGCACGACTTCAGATTTTCTTTTGCCATAAAGGTAAATACTGGAACAGCGTGCAAAACATCTGCAGGTTAGACCATGTTGTTTAATGATAATACCCCGAATGTTAAGCTTGTAATAAGTATAGCTAAATAGGAGAATTCCTCCTACCCCTACCACGTGGAGCCCTCATCAGAACCAGGCCATGCTGGTACCCTGATCTCGGAGTCCCAGCTTGCACAACTGTGGACATGAGCCCCTCTTACAGCACTCAGGAGAAACTGCATAAACACAAAAGGCGCATAGAGAAAGGGAAAGGACGGGAGGAATAGCAAGATGTTAACACTGCAGGGTCCCTGGTGGAGGGAAATAATTTTTCATATTATTCTTACGTCCTTCCTCTGCCTAAAATGAAGTCAAAACCCTAAAGATATTTTAAGGTGAGGCAGCACATGTCAGCTGTGGGCACAGACAAGCTCAATGAGCACAACTAATTAAAGCATTATTGCTGCTGGTGCTGCAGACTGCCCAGGTTAACCCTTGCGGTAAACTTGGGGAAATCGTGGCAGACAGCAGAGAGCAGACAAGCCACCTGCCTGAGGTCACACAGCCAGTGGTGTGGGACACTGCTACTTCCCCTGATGCTAGCAAAAGTTCTGGGTTCAGCAAGTGCCAACCAATATGCATCCATCTCCTCATGTCCAGGGCAGCGCTGAATCCCTGAGCCCTAGGCTGTCACATTGCCAAGGAACTGCGAGAGGTCCGTGGCCCTGGGCAAAGCTGCTATTGTAGGAGGGACATGTTGGGGCTCCCCGGGGCAGAAACCTTAGGGAAATATTCAAGATGAACCTTCACTAACTCGTTCCTTTGACTCACCCTCTAGTGAAAGGACGCCAGACTCCATCTCCAAGGCATCCCCAAACTAGCAGGGAGGAAATGCCCCACCTCCACAAACACAAATTAGCACGTAATTAAACTCCGGGTGGGAATGGCAGGGAGGAAAGCAACCAGGTCTGAAGGATGAGTGGGCACTGTCAAGTGAAAAGAACAGCGAAGCTGGAGACAGCAGTTGTCTTAAGCTCACAAGTCAGGCTCTGGGAAGAGCAGGAGAGGCCAGGGCTGCCTTGGCTGGAGGAAGCAGGAGCACCGGCTCTTGGGAAGGGCGCCACAGCACTGAGGGCTTAAAGTCTCCGGACAGAACCCCAGCTGGATATGGTGGAGGTCAGTCACGGTAGGTGAGCTGACCGGAAGAGAGTTCAGGGACACGCCAGGCTGATGAGTTGTCCCCGGCCACAATAAGACACTGAGGCTCTGTGCTTATAAATAACCCACCGGATGCCTAGGCCAACTGTCAGGCGGGGGATGGGGGCGGGGGGGCAGGGAGGCCTCTGGGGTGACAGCTGCAGCCCAGCCCCTTCATCCCGGCCCCTACCCCCGCCCCCCACCCTATCAAAAGGGCTCCAGTCCCTGGGGAAGGAGCTGGCCACGGACAGCCTCCTAAATGAAGAAGTCCAGCAGCCCCTTCCCATGTCTCATCTCTAGAGCTGGCGGGGAAGTAGAGGGGCCCTGTGAACCCCACCCTTACACCCAAGGACCCAAGGAGGGTCCTCTCCTTGGGCGAAGATCTCAAGGAAAGCCAAGCGCAAATTGCGGGACCCTGGAGAAGGCCCGGCCGCGCCCCCTCCTCTGCCCCGCTGCCCCCGCACCCACTCCTCCCCCCAGCGGAGCCCCTCCCCCAGCCTCCAAAGTGCAGGGGACTCACACGACCAGGTACAGCAGGATGGAGAGCTGCAGCAGTCTGTAGAGCAGCCCCACCTTCTTGTTCTTGGCGATCACATACTTTTCGGTCTTGTAGTCGAACGCAGACTGGAAAAACCCCTTCCAGCCCGCCTGCCCCATGCCGCCGGCTCGGCCGGGGCTGCCGAGGGCCCCCACGTGTGCGGCGTGGGAACCTCCGCCTCCAGTGCCCGGTGTCCGCCGCGCGCTCTGGGTCGGCGCTGCCGCAGCCCTGGCTACGCGGCTCCAACCGTCATGGGAGGGCGCCCGGGCCGCGGGGCAGGGCGCCAGCACCGGCGGGGCTGATGGGTCGCGCCGGGAGCTGGGCTGCGGCGAGCGTGGAGTTCGGACTGCGCCCTGGCCACTGCCGGTGTGCGCTGCAGCCCGGCTAAGTGAGACCGCTTTGCCAGCGCGAGCAGGCGAGAAGGGCAGCTTTCAAGCAACCCCCGCTCTTCCTCACCTATTAAGGAAACTGAGGCGTGCGTGGGAGGAAACTATTGCACAGGAAGTAGGGGTGAAGGGGCTAAGGCTCATGCACAAGTAAACAGGCTTTTTTTTTCTCTTCGTAATGGGGATCAAATCCAGCCCCTACCCCAGCACCCGCTCGTGCACACATAGTTTTTAAAGTTGTGATCTTCCTGCCGCAGCCTATGAAGTAACTGAGGTTAGAGGTACATGCCCCGCTGGGCAAGTTTCTTGATTCATCTGGTGCCAAGACATCATGAGAGCTGGATCTTTCTTGCCGTTTGGGGGAACCGTGACCTCACGCCACAGGCTGTCAGAAACCTGTCTGGTAGCTGCTGGCATCCCCTGGAACCAAGTGGGTATTTCTACGGCAGCTGCTGCAGGGTTAAAACCCCACATTCCCAGAGAGTTAGTTACCAACAGGTCAGGAAAGCCTCCAGCAGAGGGGATGGGGAAACCCAGGCAATACAGGTCCAAAGCCACAAACTACGCCTGGAGCCAGCCGGGTTGCCAGAGCAGGAGACAGACTTCATGAAGGCTGCCCTACCACCCCATCCCACCCCACCCCACCCCACCCCTGACCGTGGGAAACTGATCAGAGAGAGGAGAGGAAGTGGGGGAGAGCTCTAGTTTATCTCAAGGTTTCAGAGATTTCAATCCGTGGTTGGCTCCACGGCAGAAACACCACAGTGGAAGGATGCTCTGGAGGAAAGCTGCACACCTTTGACAGCCAGGAAGCAGATCGTTCCCAAGGTCGGGCCCCCATCCCGTGATCCACCCGGTGTCTGAAGTGAGCTTTACTTAAATTTCCTAAGTGAGGTCATTTCCCAGCCCCCTAAACCACTCTCTTTCTTTTTTAAATTTATTCGTGTGTGTGTGTGTGTGTGTGTGTGTGTGTGTGTCCCGCTCAGCCCACTAGGGGGTGAGGCTGGCTGACATGTGGTGCTGGGGGATTGAACCATGGTCCCTGTGCTTTGCTAAGCTTGTTC
>NDGM011206459.1:251-17562 GCA_002564305.1 Octomys mimax | reverse complement strand
AAAAAAAAAAAAAAAAGAAAAGCAAAACAAATACCTAACAAAGCTATGTGGACAAAAAATATATTAGTTATTCTCTTTCCAGAGAGTCATCTAAAGGCTTAACTATGAAGAAGTATGATCCATCAGAAAATTATTAACACACATCATAAAGAGAAATTAAATTAACAAATGAAAATATAATCAAAATAATGAATGACATAGCCACAACCATGTAAAATCCCAATAACATATGGTCAAAGTGGGGAAAGTAATACACAAAATGAAATAGTAGCCCTGTAGCGCTATTCAAAACATGGGATTAGGGTTTAATTGTAAAAATCCTTTTTTTTTTTTTTTGTATTTTAGGACAGGGTCTACAGGGTCTTCAGGGTCTACAGGGTCTCGCTACATAGATAGGACTTGTAGTGATCCGCCTGTGTTCAGCCTCCCAAGAGCTGGAATTACAAGCACTCTACCACGCCCAGTCTCAACAGCCATCTCAGCATGCCCCGGGGGCAGGGCTGGCATAGAACATAAAATTCCTGCTTAATACTTTTCCATTTATATAATTTGACTTTTAATTTTACAAAGAGTAATAATTAAAAGAAGTTAAAAACTTAAAACATCACAATATTGTGGAGAAAAACTCTCTGCCCAGTTCATCCTATCTTTGATCCTGACTCCCCAAAGTAAACCTTTTGCCAATTCTTTTATAATTTACTTCCACATTCTTTATATAAATACTTACAATGTTTTATGTATTTAGTACAAGGTCTACAGGGTCTCACTACGTAGATCAGACTCATAGTGATCCTCCTGTTTTCAGCCTCCCCAGTGCTAGGGTTACAGGTATGAGCCACCAGGCCCAATCTCAGCTGCCATCTCAGCATGCCCCAGGGACAGGACCAGCATGGCTGTAATTTATTGATTTAGAGATTTTTTTTTATATTCTTGTGACTAAGTGTTCTGAAAAATGATGATGAAACTTTTTTCACAATGCCCATGAAACATACCAGTACACATACACACACTGTCCTTCTGCCTATTATTCTGTTATAGTCATGTTGTACTTCTTGGTTAAACCAATATTGAGTAGTATAGCTATGTGATTAGTTTTCGTAGTTAATTCTTGCAGTTAATACATAACTTTTCCTGTATAATTTGATTGTTTTCCTTGAATTTACTCTTTATATCCTTTTTTGTTGTTGCTGTTCACCTTCACTGCAATTTAAAAAATACTATAGCTGTTACCACTAACTACTTACTATACAATAAGTACCATGTTGAAAAATGTACATTGCCCACTCTAGGAGGTAGGAAATTTCTCTAATTTAGGGACAGACTTAGATATCTAGCCCAGTTCTTGCAATTATTGCATTAAAGATTTAGAAATTCAAATCCAGTCTGTAATCTAAGTTTATATGACCAAATATCATAGAATACTGTATTTACCTATGTGTATCACTGATTGGCATCTAAAGAGAAACATCAGATATTCATTATAATTTTAGGGCTTTGTTCTAGGTATTTGTGGCAGGCAGTACTTCAGATAGCACTTAAGGAGCCCTGGATCATTAAATAGTGATGTCCTTAAGTAATCACTTCCTCTTGTATGAGGATGAACCTAGGGCCCAATTAAAGGAAGCCGAATACAGCAACCATGATGGGATACCACTTACAAGAGTAAGTGATGAAAGGCAATCTTCCCTCTTACTTACACCCCCCATCTTGTGGTCCTGCTTGCTCTCCCTGATACAAGATGCCACATGGCAAACTATATATGGGAAGGCCCATATGGCAAGTAGCCAAAGGAGACCTCTGTAATCCTGACAAAATATCTCTTAATTGAAAATCAAATCAAATCACCATAGTTGAGCCTCTGGATGATATGACAGTCATAGCCAACACATTGATTAAGCCTTCTCATGTACCCAGAAGATTTAGATAGACCACACCCAGATTCTCAATCTATAGAAATGGTGCAATAACAAACATAAGTTAGTTTTAGTCCTTTGTGAGGGAGATAATTTGTTAAACAGGAATAGATAGCACACAGTACAGTGATGTTCCTACATGTCCACATAAGCAGGATGTGTAACATCCACAGGAAAACAGTCAATTCAACTCTTGAGGTTGTGGGTTTAAAGAAGGACTTTATATAAGATGGAATTAAGCAACCAAAACAAGTTTGAAATAATTCATTGTTTAAACATGAAATCCATATATGTTCTTGTTCAATGATTCATTGGGTGAAATACCACAAACAAGGGTTCTATCACTCTGCATGGCATTTTTTAAAAAAGTCATTAGAGGCAGAAGTAGACTTTCACACTCAATGATGACTTAGGACTATGTTATATACTCAATCATAAAGCTTTTATCCATAACAAAGCAATTAGCATGAAACAGTGATAGTCTCCATGAGATTGTATGTCTATAATGTGCATAATTTATTTCCTTTTTACACAATATGTCTTTCTCTATTTCTAATTTCTTTTCAAGGGGCATTTGGAGAGACATTATTTCATAACCAAGAAATTAAAGAAAGAACAATGACAGGTAAATGGCTTTACTAAATGCTCTCAAGCTCCTCCAAAGAGTTTACCTGGCATGGAGGATGAGTCATCATTGGTCTCTAAACAATAGCTTACTTAACATCATGAGTTTTATTCCAACTTAATGAATAGAGAAACAAGCACTAAGCAATAGCCACTTGCTGTCACCCATAAATTGCAATGCCTACATCTGAGTATTTTATTACATTATTTTCCTATAGTTGCTTCCATCTCCTTAAACAGCTAACTCTTATTTAAGTCCTTGTTAGAAAAATGAATGATGACAAACCTTCTGTGAAAGGTGTGAAATCTGAATTATAATGCACTGTGTATCAGAAAGAAATGCATCTAGAATTGTTCCATAAGCACATTAATTTATTTACATCAAGACAAAGAAAATGGGGTGGGACTTAGTAGTCACTACTACAATCCCCAGGCAGCAATCAGGATTGAGTCCACACCAAGAAAGTGTAATCTCAGTTCTAGGAAACTCCTGGTAGGAGGTATGGAGATGTCTCAGATTCTTTGTTGCGTGGTTGCTCAGTAAATAAGATCTAGTCTTGCTATTCAAGTTTTGGTTTATACTTTTTCTTTCATGGGTTTGATGAAGGAAATATCATAATGCCATCATAACACTCCTGCAGAAACTCAACATGTGTCAACAGATCTGGGGTTCACACCCCAGAATATTGGGCATCTGTGAGGGTTAGAATCTGCCTCTCCCACAAGAAAGGCAGACCACAAGTACAGCAGACCGCCAAAGGGTCACAAGTGTTTGGTGCATTTCCTGCTGTGTATGACCTCATTTCATCCTCATCATGTTGCTGGAAGACATAAGTATTTGCATGTGTTCTCTGAGGATCTACAGTATTTACCAGAGAGAAAGCTGAGCCTTAGAGAAGCAAAGTGCCCTAGTACAAGGCCATATACAGTTCATAAGGGTAAGAGGATGGCTTTGATCCTTGCTCTGCCTGCATCTCAATTCACAGTGGACTGCCTTCTGAAACTGTTTGGAGAGTTAAGAAAGACCCCAAGCCTGCAGAAAAAGAAAAAAAGTAGAAAAGAGCACCCAGTGTTAGCCCCTGAGACAAAACCATGGTAGCAGTGACTATATCCTAAGTGTCAGGGTCCATGAGTCCAAATGGGACCTCAAACAGCTCAGAAAACAGCCATTCCAGAGGGTCATTTTGTCCCTAGGAAGAAGAATTGAGAGCATTTGCAGTTTAAATCCTGGAGGCAAGCACCTGGATTTGTAGGATAAGCATGTTACTTTACTTACATCAATGACATTTTGTCATTCATCCATTCAAAAAGTATTCATTAAGTCCCCACCATGTATCCAACACTCTACTGGACACTAAATACATAGTAATGAGTAAGAAGTCAGGCAAAATGGCCTAGTCTTAACAATTATAAGATCTGGTTAAGGAAAATATGTAGAGAGGCAGAGGGTAGAAGTTTGGTTTTTTGTTTGTTTGTTTGTTTTTTTGTTTTTAAGATGATTTTAAACAGTGGTCAAGAGCTACGAAAAGAAAAAAACTACAGGTAGAAACATAGGTTAATGGAAATATCTTGGAGTATCACATTACATGGCCATGATGGAGGGGGTTCAGAGAGGGTTTTATCTAGCCAAAGGATAAATGCTGAGAAGCAGGGGGTTCTAGTCAGGAGATCTGTGGGATCCCCCAATGCTAGAGCTGCAGGCAAGGATCCAGGCCTGTGTCTCGGCCCATATGTGGCTGAGACAGGGCAGGAGGAGGCTGGAGGCTGTCCCCCAGCCCCAGGGGAACCACAGCACCTGCCTCCTCAGGGTGTGCTCAGTCCGCATCTTCATCGGTGCCTCCTTGGCTGTGGGGTGAGGACATGATGCTGGCACGGTGCGCATTTTCTGGGCACAGATAAATTAAACAACTAAATTAGAAAATTTCACTTGCTTGAGATAGAATGTGGGGTCATTTTGTTTTGCTTTTGTTTTTGTCTGAGGTCAGAGAAGGGCTCAGGGAAAGGCAACCACTAAAGGGTAGAGAGAACCTGTTGCCAGAGGTAAAAGTGAAAACACTCTAGGTGGGAAGCATTCTGGCCAAAGGTCCAGGCACAGAAAACTTCCTGCCACGGTGAGAACTGCCAGGGAACCTGGAGTTCACCGGCAGAGGTGGAGAGGGGCAGGCAGAGCAAGAGCAGGTGGGCAGCTCCTGTCACAGAGCTCCTGCTGGAAGGCGTGCAGAAGCCATGCCCAACCTGAGACCCACTTGCCTTCCCCTCTTTTTAAAAAAATGTTATAATAAAAACTAGGTTTGTGTTTCTCACAGTGGTGAAATCTCTTAACCATGCTTTAAGCCTAGATGTGAGAGCTGTCTCTTTGTGTGCCCCCTCAATGATGCCTTTAGAGCAATGAAGAGGTGCAGGCTGACCAAATAGCTCAGCAGAGTAAAGCACCTGCTTAGGCAGATGCAGGGACCAGGGTTTAATCCCTGGCAAATCGTGCCAGCCCCTTCCTGGTGACTGAGACTGGGTGTGGTGGGGTGTGCCTGTAATCCCTGCACTTGGGAAGCTGAAAACAGGAGGATCACTATGAGTCCGACATAGTGAGACCCTGTACACGCTATACTAAATACATAAAAAAAGAGAGCGATGCAGTAACCCAAGATGCCTGGGGATGCTGCTGGAATAACATGGCTGCTGTTTTACAGGAAACTAAAATCTGAAACGAGCATATAATGCACAGTACTATAAGTATAAAAATAAGTGACATCATTGGTGCCATTACAGGCACCAGAAAATACCTGAGAGAACCAAATTATAGAGAGAAATCTTCAGTTTTGCTCACAGTTTTGGAGGTTGCAATCCACGACAGGGTGGCCTCAGTGCTTTGGACCTATGGTGAGGCTCATAGTGGAGAGCCCCTCTTGGCCAGGAGTGTGTGGTGCAAATGAAACTATGCATCCCATGACAGGAGACAAAAGAGATAGAGAGAAAGAGACCATGTCCTGAAATCCCCTCCAAGGGCTTCCCTCCACCATGACCTAAAAACCTCCCACCAGGCCTTACATCTTTTTAAATTTTTTTTTCTATTTTTTATTTTATTGAGAAACAAATATCAATAAGATAGTTTCAAGTGTGATTAACAGGACATTTTCAATAATTAATACATTGTACATTGTTATCTCCTTAGTGGTTATCCTTAGTACAAGAAGCAGACAGGATTGCCTCTTAACATTTCTACCACTCCTAGTAGTGCCATATTGAGGAACAAACCATTAATACACAGGTCACTGGGCATTCTCTAGGCCCAAACAACAGCAATAATTTGTTATCAAGTCTTATGCACTGTAGGTAGTGGTATATGTTCTACTTTCACAGGACTACTTGCAGAGTAGATTTGTTTACATGAATATCAGCACAAGAAAGTACTGTAATGTGTTGTGTTATGAGAGCATGATGGCTACTACTTCCCTAAGTGACAGTGGTCACTCAGCTAAATTATAATCCTGTGAGACCAGTTTTGCATATGCATCATTTCATATCATATAACTCTATCTAAATCTCTGGAGATATAGCTCAGCAACACAAGTGCCTGCCTCACAAGCACAAGGTCCTAAATTTGATTCTCAGTACAAAAAAAAAGATAAAGTCTATCTAATCTCTCAGGACTAGCATCCACTTGAAAGTCTTGCTTTGCAAGAAAACCTACCATCCTACCAACACTTAAAGCACATAACTGGTACTCGAAAACATCTGATTGATGAATTAACACTTGGAGTTTTGTGTTGCAGTTCATTCTGTACTGACACAGAAAGTAGGCTGCTCAACATTCAGAAAGTTTGCAATCCAGATAAGTGATTGATGGCTCAAAATAAGCCACAGTGACTGTGGTTACACACCACAGAAATCAGCAAACATTAAAGACGGAGGCTTTTTCTTTTCCTCTGAGAGCCAGTTTACTGATAAACTGCTGAATATGTGAAAGTATTTCCTTTCATAGCATAGCGATGTAGCAAGGGCTCTCAAATGTGTATATACTTTTTTCCCCAATGAAAATTGAATACTCTGTTGAAACAGCTATGCTTTCCACTCCGTTTTGCTTCTAATTTCTGGTTACCAGTAAGAATTCTTCACAGTCGGCCATAACTCTAGCTGCAATGTTTTATTTATTTAAAGAAATAAATTAGAGAAGACAGAAAACAAATATGATAAAACACAAAGTCTGTGTGATGGAGACATGGGAATTTATTATTCTTGCAGTTTTCTGAATGCTTAAAATATTTCATAAAGAAATCATAGAAAGGAGAAAAACTGAAGGAACTCTTCAGTTCGTTTCTCATATCCTGGGCCACTAGGGGTGAGATTTCAACACTCATGCACACAGAGGCACCTCACAAAAACAAGAAGTGTCCGCCTCATGTGGAACTAGCATAAGGCTACAATTAAGCTTTCATATGCCTGAAAGGGGAGCAAAGTGGGTTTTCACTGTCCCTTGGATTCAAGTAGAGCATTTGAATAATCTATAATCAAGAGAAATGGTAATTAACACATATGAAATATTCCCAGTAAATGTCTCTGAATATCATGGCTTAAAAATTCAAAGTGATTAGTTGCCTCTCTCATACATAATTTTTTTCATTACATGGTAATGAATCAGGAGAAATTTATTAAGTTTAAATCTTGACTTTTTTTGCTTCCTTTTAATCCCCAAATTATCAGTAAATATGATGCATGCAGGAATTAGAGAAGGCATTCATCTCTTCTCATGGATCATAACCCATAGAATTTTAAAGTAACAAACTGTCCATTACAAAGAAAATTTGTTTCCAGGCTTTTCTTGATTCACAGTCCTATTTCTCCATTAGAATCATAAAAGAGGATGGTAGGCATTATCACGTTCAACCCTGACAGAGACATACTTCTCTTTTGTTGAGTCCCCAGTGATGAGATTGTGCGAAAGTCTACTTAACATTCTCATAATCAAACCACACTACTTGAAGAAGAAACTAATAAAAACAGTTCCTCTATATTGGACAATACTTGTAAGTCAGGCACAGAACTTTAGGTTTTATGAACAGCAGCTTATGGGTTCTTTCAGAGATAAGAAATTTCAAATGTAAAGCAAGTATATAGTTTGTCCCAAGTTGGATAGCCAGACAGTTTAAAAGTTGGCATTCACACAGATTGGTCTGATTGCAAAGCCTGATGAATCTAAAAGTTCAATAATAGATGTTTTCTTCTAAAATCCACTTGCTAGTACCTGATCTCATGCTGTACAGATTAGACTTACCTCTGCCACTTGAGCTTGAGAGTCTTCCCTTATTCTGGCCCTCTCAAGTCAGAAGTTTCCTTGACACCACTCTGGCTTCCTTCCTCCAAAGTTCTCCAACTCATGATGCTGAACTGAGTGTCTGCCATAAACAGCATGACTGCACATGGACTAGCACCACGGCGATTTCCATGCTGTCTTCTCACCAGCGCTTATTGCTCCCATGGGAATAGCTTAAGATGCCTAGTACATTTAAAAATTGACTGGAATAAAATCAATATCTCTACCTTTTATTTTAGAGTTTAAAGGCAGGGTTTTATCCTCAATGATATATTGGACCCCTGAAGATTCCAGCTGCCCAGCATTTAATCTTCTTTCTTCTGGGAAGAAGCCTACACTGTCTTCTAAAGAGCCTTCTCCACCCCATTGGATACAGCCTTGACAGAGCTGTCACTTAAACAACCATCTTGATCATGGGCATCAGAGATTCTCTCCCAGAAAAATGATCCTTCAACAGCAACAGGTGGCTGGGGTGAGCTGATGCGCCTGGGTGGGGGCCTGGAGGAGATATTTCCTTTGCACATTCAGCCTAAATCCTCAGAGCCACCTTCCCTGATGCTAGTTCTTAGTGCCCACACCATTCATCCCAACAATTTCAACATGTGCACAGGACAGTCTTTACAGTTACCTTTTACCCAAGCATAATTCAGTAAGTATCTAGCACATGCCATACACTAGGGACTTCTAGTCCAGAAACACTTTATCAGAAAATTTGTTCAAGTAGCCTCCTATGCAGTGAATAAAAGCATATAAGCTGCACTATCCATTTTATACAAAATACCTTTGATGAAAACTTTGAAATCAGATAGGCTGGGGAAACAAAGAACTAGTTCCCCTCCAAGAAAAGAAAAAGAATCAACTCCTTCTTAATAGTCTTGAACATTTCCTGTAATAGCAAGACAAGTACACAGCGATACATACATACATAGACATATTTTTATATATAATATGAAAATGTAAATCAAATGCATGTTCTCTTCTATAAGTGTCATTTGAAACCAATATTATAACCAGCATGGTTAGTCTGCTGTGTCTAGTTAGGTATTTCTAGCTAAAAAGCTCCTTCCTATTGGGTATCTATCAAAGAGAAGAATGTTCTTACTATACTCACTTAGCATTATGACTAACATTTATCCAGTCAGCCAAGGCTTATTATGCACTTCAGGAGCCCATTCTGATACAATTATGCCACATTTTAGATATACTTACATTTCTACCACCTGGGATTAAATTCCTTCTAGCTTCATAATTTTCCTGATGGGTGTAAATTGATTTCTTCTTTTACTGCAGCTCCTTTAACACAGTGCCTATATCCATACATAATAACTATGTTTAACTAAAAATTCCTTCAAAAGCTTAGAGAGGTTGGGGTGGGCAACATGGTGGGAAACCTGAAATTGATAGTGGCCAGACTGGGATCTTATATCCGACTCTGTTCTTTTCTTTTTTTTAAATTCTTTTTTAATTTTTAAAGAGAGTACCAAATAGCATTAAAACAGAAAAAAATACAAGTGATATAGAATTTCACTTAACAAAGTAATATGAATTTCACAGTATTTATTGTAATGTATAGTATGATCTTCCAACCAGTTATTCATATTACCAGATATATTGTTGCAAAATTGGAAGAAGAAAGAAAAAGAAAAAGAAATGTATAAGAAATTAAGAAGAGCAAAAGTAAGAACAATTGAAGAAAAGGAGACAAAACATATTAAGTATTATCTGTTCCTTTCCATAGACCAGCAGAAATGCACAGTACAGTTACTCAATAATCTGCTTACATACAAAGGAATATATATAAAGATAGATAGATATAGATATAGATATAGATATAGATATAGATATAGATATAGATACAGATACAGATATATCACCGACTCCTTCTTCTGTTTTTATTCTATGTCACCATAGATGTGTAACTTAACTTCTCGGATCAAGTTTCTTCACCTATGATGTACAATAGATTCCAAAGCAGTCCATGTGTTCAAAGATTTTTGCTTCTTTGTGTTATCTTTGATTTACTGAACTTCAAATCCTACAGTTGTGAAATCAAAAATTAGTATTTTCTCAAAACCTCTCCTGCAGATTCTGAACCAACTGATCCATGGAAAATTGTTTAGAAATAATAAAAACATGACAACAGAGCTGCTAATATCTACAGAGAAGTTGCCATGGCACTTTAAACAACAATCCTATGAGTTCAACATTGCTATTATCTTGTTATTATAGCTGAGGAAATCGAATCTCAGAGGCCCTAAGAACCTTGCCTGAGGGATTACAGCCAGTAAGTGAGGAGTCTGGGTATCAGTTCATTCAGTTCATCTCAGAGGCAATTCCTTACCCCTGCACTGAGTTCTGTCTTCAACTACTATGCAACAGTGTATCAGTCATCTTTTCCAAATTAATCAGTAACTTTCATTATGCACAATAACTTTTTACGCCTTTGAAATGATTTCTGAGGCTCTATTTTATTGGTGTTGTCTTAAATGTACTTTAAAGCAATCTTACACACATGCAAAGAATTGTTTTAATATTAACCATGTGGTTTTTTAAAGTAGTATTTCACCTAGAATACTTGCATCCTGATTTTTAGTAGGTTTTTTTTTTTTTAGTTGCCTTCCAAGATTTTTACACAGATTGAGCATCTGTTATTAGAAATACTTGAGAACAGGTGTTTTATATTTCAGTTCTTTTTCAGATTTTGGAATATTTATGTAGACATAATGAGATATTTGGGGGAGGGACCCAAGTCTAAACACAAAATTCACTTATGTTTCATATATACCTTATACACATAGCAAGAAGATTATTTTGTGAAACATTTTAAATGACATTGTGCTTGAAATAGTGACTTTTCCACTTGTGATGTTCTAGTCACACTCAAAACATTTCAGATTTTAGAGCATTTTGGATTTTATATTTTCAGATTAAGGATTATCATCCTCTATACCAATGCCATTTCATCCAGGAAGTTTTTAGAATATATTACCACCATTAATAAAAGTCAAGGACTAAAGTATTTCCAAAATGTTTCTATACCTACTGTCTACCAAGGTGTCCTAACCAGAACCTGAACATTCTCCCTTGCTCCATTCTCACACAAACCCATTCTCACACCTATTTAGGCCATCATCATCATCTTTGGCGTCCTTGTCTTATTTTGACTCTAAGCCTAACGCTCTCATCCATTCTAAGCAGAGGGATATAACACCAGTCTGATCATGCTAACCTAAAACTATCAGAATCAATCCACACCCTCCAAATAAAATTTTAAAAGCTTAGTAAGAAAAACCAGGTCATGAAAATGTGGTCCTTTGCCTACCTCTTCTGGCCCCTTCAACACAAGCTAACCTCCCACCTTGCATATTTTTTTTTTTATATGCAGTTTCTGATGTGTTCCTAAGCATATGCTGTTCCCTCCACCTCATAAACTTTTGCACATACAACACTCTTTTGTTAAACACTTTCTACTTGCCATTTTCTGTTCAACATATTTGTCATTTCATTCAGAAATGGGTGATACTAGTCTCAATGTCACCAGAAAGCATGCTGTCTTTTTCTATGACCTTGTCTTTAGCACCATTATTCACGGGTAATTTCATTCTCCATTGCAAGATGTATAAGCAAAGGAACTGTACTTTCATAGATCTTGACTGCATAGTCAAGGCTAGCAGATATTTGACACTCAGTAAATATTTATTGAATAAAGGAAGATTGGTTTGTCTCTGATCAGCCATCAATGTCTGGTGTATTTAACATTTAAAATGGCAGCCTGGTCAGAAAATTACTTGGAAAATAAGTGATCTGGAAAGAATACATACAACTTAATTCTGATTCTTGCAGAAAAGACATGAATCTTGGAAATTATTCAAGTATTTAGAGAAATGTAAGATGTAAATGTGGTCTATTTTTAAAATAGAGACCTTCTTTCGCTTGCAGGAGAAACAGTGAAGGCTGTTTTTAATTCTAAAAATAAGAACAGAATGCATTTATTTCAAACTTAATACTCAAGACTTTCTATGCTGGTAGTTTTAGCAGCCATGATTGACCCAAGGTATACCTAAATCATCATGATAATATGAAATGTTAAAACAGGTTTGTGCTCTCAGAGTAATGGAGAACTCAACTAACTTATGTCAAAAAAGTATACAGATTTTGAAACTATTTCCTACATATAGTTTCAAGGATCACAAAAAAATATGTTGAAGTTTTTGCCTCTATTTCTATTTACCTGACTAAATAACTTACGAAGGATTGATCTCAGAAATAATCAACTCTACTATCTCAGGGGCAATTAAGAGACTGCACATCTTGACATAAGACAGCTTTAAGAACATTGCAAATTATGTGGGACCACTTCCAATTCCTTCAGAGTTTGAATTGTTTGGGAATCTAGTCATAGCCCAGGTGCACATTTCCTTTCCAGCCACCTGAATTACCAGCGTTTGAATCTTAGTTCATTTATCAGTGTAGAGACCTCATTAAATGCTGTGTATGCAGAAGGTCAACAATGGCTTACACTGGAAGAGGGGGAGAAGCAACCTCTTCAGAAAAACAGTGAACTAAGATCATAAATATTATCAAAGAGGAGAGTTCAGAGAAGTTTCTACTGGAATCAGATCCTTAGTAACACAAGAAAGCACAAAGGTTCCCCATCATATGTCACAGCCCCAGAGCAGCTCTTTTCGTCAACTTATGTTTAATTAATTAGAAATTGATCACATATTTAGATTTATAGTTTTCAGATAAACAAGATAACATTCAATACACTCAAAGCAATTTACTCTTCCTCTGCTGATTCAAACTGCTTCAGGACATGGAAGGAACTCAGAGAAATCCAATAAGCCAAAGTATTCCTCTGGCATCCAGTTTCTGAAAAGCTCTGCCTCTAGAGACGTTTGTCAGCTATGCTGGAGCTGTGTCATCATGTTAAAAATGAGAATGACAGAGGTTCTAGGACTCTCCCAGTTAAAACTCAATAATAATATATCCTCCTGGCTAGAAGTATGGATGCACAGAAAACTCAGTTACTGGATTCCCCAATCACAGTTTTTTTTTCCTATGCAAAAAAATACTAAGGCCTTTTATCATTACTGAAATGCTTAATGAAGTTGTTAGAAAAATCAGATTACAAGGACAATTGGTTCTGTTTCTGGACTAATTAATTCAGAGACAATCATTCCACATTTTTAGTGCATTGAACTTTTAGGTACTTTTTTGAAGATAGGTCTTTTATATGTAACTGAGGATGTCTTTAAAATTAATAGTTTAGAGCTGGGCAAATAGCTCAGTGGCATAAATGCCTGCCAGGCAAGCGCAAGGTCCTGAGTTTGATATCTCATACCAAAATAAATAAATAGATAAAATCAATAATTTAACACTAAAGAGTCCAGGATGGATACAGTGAATAAAGTTATCCCACAGTCTAAAAGTAAAATATCAAGGAATATACAGATGCCACATTATATTTATTTTTTACCCAAGAGTAGGTTGCCATACCCACCCATCCAATGCTATTTAATTCAGGGCAGCATATTTATTATTAGCTATTAAAGTCCATTATTTCTTCCAAAATTTTTCACATTAATGACAGCTCATAGGGTTTATTCCCATTATACTTTATTATTTTGTGTCAACAAATATTATTAGGAACCACTCAATTAAATATTCAAAGCATTTAATGCATTTATTTATAAGTCTCAAGAATGAATTTATTCATCTTGCTCCATTTGAATTCATGCTTCATCAAGCACTAAAAAGCCTTCTACCACAGGCCTTGCACAGTTTGATAAGTCTGTCAGACTGGCTCTGCCCGTGTGCATGAACAGGTAAATCTGGAAAGACACAAGGTGAGCTAAAAAAGAAAAAAACATTCAGTCATTTTCAAATGACTGCATTAATCATTTCACTTGTACTTCTGCTGAAACATCTTCTCCTTGAATAACACCAGGATCTCATGTCCGCTCTGTCTGTCACCAGGATAGCAGTCACTTCTTTTTGTACCAGATGTGGTTCCCAGATTACCCATAAATTTGCCATCCAGTTTGTATTTTGAAATCTTTAGTTGATTTTTTTAAATTAAACTGGTATGGGGCCGGGGAGATGGCTCAGTGGAATAAGCGCTTCCCTGGCAAGCGCAAGAGCCTGAGTTCAATCCCGGGTTCCGCCAAATAAATAAATAAATAAATAAATAAATAAATATTAAACTGGTAAGTAGATAGACCAAAAAAACAAGTT
Source organism: Octomys mimax (assembly GCA_002564305.1). NCBI lineage: Eukaryota > Metazoa > Chordata > Mammalia > Rodentia > Octodontidae > Octomys > Octomys mimax. Next base: position 3,480 of record NDGM011206459.1, on the reverse strand, counting down.
TCCAAATCTTGTTTTTTGTTGTTGTATTTTTTGTTGTTTTTTTTTGAGGTAGGATTTTGGATGTAGTGCAGACTGACTTTGAAATCACTATGTAGCTCAGGTTGGCATCAAACTCAGGACAATCCTCCTGCCTAGCCTCCAGAGTCTGAGGTCATAAATGTGCACCACCACATGCAGATAAGGCCAGCAATCTTACAGCCAAGAAAACAGGCTATATTTAAGTTATTGAATAATCTTTGCTTTGTGGAATAGCAATGTTGGTTTATATTGTATTTCTAAATTTGATGTTATTGAGTGGGTTGGAATCCTGCAAGGCGAAAACTGTCTTTGGCAACTGAGATGTCATCTAAGAAACATATCAGGGTCAGATTACATGAGAGGAGACACTAAATAATCAGTTTCTAATTCAATCCCTAAGGAATTCCCTAAATAATTTAGGTCTTTCAATTGCCTCAATAGCCAAAAACTAAAATAGCAGTTTAAAAACACCAAAAAATTTGGTGGACATCACAGAATACTATAAGAACAATACATTTTCACCCTGGGAGGGGGCAGACAAGGAGGAGAAAGGACAGGAGGAAAGGCAGGGTAAAAACCCTCAGCAAGGAGGAAAATCAAAATAAAAACAATTTAAATGCTAACAAAGATTAGAAGCTTTGTGAAATATTGAAGAAGTTCACTAAGAACTTCACTGCATAAATTTGAACTTACACATGTGACAGAAAACTGAACTATCCAGGAAAAGAAGGTATGTATAGAGTACTGATGGGAGAATTCAGCGAGGTCCATTTTTTAGGGTATTTTTTAAAAAAATATACAGTGAGCAATGCTAGTGATTATTCTCAGAAACTAAGCTTGGAAGGCCCTGCTTTGATGTTGTAATGTCTTTTTTCCTTCTGACATGTACAAGATGAAATTTTCAAAAGCTCCCTTACAGATTAAACATATTACACCCAAAGACAGACCTAGAGGGAAATTAGAACTGTAACTATGGAAACCAGAGTAATCAAGCTGCATTTTTCCTGAGTTGAGATGAAGAAAGACTTAGAACATTATTAAAGGAAAATAGTACTTTTTTTACTATAGGGTGAGTGGTGATGGAAAAGAGGCAGTTATATTGGATTTATATTGGGTAAGAAAGTCAACAGCACTATATCACAGCTAATGAGAGGACTTTAGTACATTATGTAGCCCACATATACTTTCTAAGTCATAGAGTTACATCTGATATGTGCCTTCAAATAACATGAAATTTGTTAAATTTCAGTGACATTGAGGGCAAAGCTATTGTAGTTGCACTCTGGAAGTCATGCATCTAACCCCTCACCCCACATGTTAGGTACCTACAGTACTGGGCCAGCCCATCAATCAGGAATGGCCAGGATGTGATCAGCAGGTAAACCAAAGAAATCTTTTGACAGGAAACTAAAGTCTTCTGTGTGACTATTGAGAAACATCAGAACCTCCTCTTGAATCCTTTCTAGTCTAGAGGAGCTTGTCATCACCTTCATCATCAGTTTCTTCTTCAACATGAGACTCAACACACATGGGATTCTACGGAGACTTGCAATGGCATTTTTCCAATATTATCATACCTAAGAATTACCTGTAAAATCTAATTCTTTGGGTTTGCAGTAGAATGTATAATTTTAACTGGACTCACAGAAGATTCCAGGCAAGAAGCACCTAGGCATTGCTTCAAGAAAGACTGGCCTAAGGAAACCATTCCATCTTCCTGACAGTATATGCCTTGAAAGCCTAGCTAATATTCTTCCAGACTTGGAGTTAGAATGTTAAAAAGAAAAAAGTTGACATTATCTTTCATTGATTAAAATATAATCCATTAAATAAAGGTCAAAATTTAAGTCTTGATTGAATCACTTCTTCATGACCCTGAAGATCTGAATATCTCATGCATTTAATTGTAGCAATAGTTTATGGAGGTCCTTGTCTGATAAAATGGCAGTAAAAACGAACGGGGCTCTGGGAATTGTACTTAGTCTTGTAAAAGCCCTCTTTGAAAAACTGTCTATAGTATCAGCCAGCTTGAAGTCCCAGATACTCAGGAAGCTAATATAGATGTGTCCCTTTAGTGCAGGAATTCCAGACCAACCTGCACCACATAACAAGACCCCATATTAAGAAAAAAAAAGTAAGATAAAAAGGCTATCTTTGATAGCCTCAGTGATGCCAAGCAGAAAGTGTTCATACATACAATGATCAAGTGAATCACATTCCTTTATATAAAATAAATTGTATTTGTAAATGAAAATGGATTCTGATTTTAATCTAATTCTAAGGGCATAATGCTGATCTAATGCTGACTAGAAAGTCTAATTCTAGGGACATCTGTATGGTCACAGAAAGACCAACTGGCAGAGAATATCATAATGCTGTGATAACAGGGAGATCCAAAACTAAGTTGCAACAGTTATCTTTCCCATTGATAAACATAATATGTGGCACCTACAACTCAAAGGAGGAAAGTTTAATTTGGCTCACAGTTTTAGGAGATTCAGCCCATGACTTCCAGGCTCCACAGCAGAACCAGCATGGTGGGGTTGAATGGTGGGACAAAACGGTTTAGTTCAGGACTTAGCTTGAAACCTTGTACTGCAGTTTGTAGATCTTTTGTCAGTGTCAGCCATGTGGATGAGTTATGGCCATTGCTTGACCAATTTGCTCTCTGTGAAAGCCTGAGAGAATGTTTTCTCTGTAGATGACTCTCCTTAGAGGATTTGACTGACCTTGTCAGATACAAAAGTTACATTTTTTGTTATATGTGTCTTGCTTTATCTTGGTCGTAAACATCCAGCAGAAAAGTATAGACATGAGGTATAAAAAGTAAAGCCATGTTAATATGCTGAGCTGTAAAAGACTCAAGTCAACAACTTCTGACATTGCCCATTCCATGGATAACCCACTAGTATTATGGTATATTGGACTCTATTGGATTATTTTGCTGACTTCATGCACCTACAAGATTTGAATGGCAACGGAACACCCGTATCTGACAAAACTAAGCAAAAAAGGGGATATAAATGATATAAATATATAAAAAGGGGAAATAAATATAAAAGGTCCATTTTATGGTGAAATATACATATATATATATATATCTGTATAGACAAAATAGCATAGATATACAGCTACTTTCTCTTATTTCAAATGAAGTTCCATTTTATAGTGAAAATATATATATATATATATATATATATATATATATATA